>VYZR01014201.1:59504-77877 GCA_013400675.1 Oxylabes madagascariensis
AAAGCAAATGTAGGGAAAGGAGATTTGCTCTTGAGTGCTGTGGGAAAATTTACGTGAAAGGGAGGCACAAGGACTAAAAGCAGAGACTTTGAAAGAGTGGGCAAGTGCACCCATGCTGACAGCTAAATAGTAGAGATACTTGGAACTGTGAGCAAGGACACTCTGTTCAGGGGACAGCAACTTTGTAAATTAAGATAACTACATCAAAACGATGTCTGGTTCCAAGCCCCACTTTTCATTCCAACAGGAACAATCCATAAAGCCTCAGTTATGGCTGATGCAGGGAACACAAAATTAGTAATATCCATGTGAATAAAAAGAATTACCAAACACAGAACAATAACAATTAAATCAGAAGGAGCAGAACCATATAGATCACAATGAAAGCCACAGCATTACTGAGATTGTTTTAGGGTCATATGAGGTAGTTTTTTGTCTGTTTAGACAACAGGCTATTTGGGAGCTCTGGGAGTCCAGGTCAGTATGGTGCTGGGACAACTGGACCCTGTCGAAAAGGTAATAAAATAAAATAAGGAAATAAAAATAGGGAATAAAAAGGGAATAAAAATAGCAAACAAAAATAATATAGTAAGTAGTCACAGAGAAGTGACATTAAATATTTACGTATAAACAATATTTATAAGGAAATGAGGCTGAAGCAGTTCCAACTCTGTCTTTGCAGACCATTCCAAAATCACAGTGCAAACACATGCTCAAGCAGTAATCTACTAAATGCAGATATCTTCCAAAGTGTAATATTATATTAACTCATCTACACACAGAAATATTTTATGTTCAATTTCTTTGGATGCATAATTTCAGGTAATACCTAGAACTATAAATATGCATTTAGAAAAAAGATTTTTTTCAAAACAAATTACAAGTGACCACACATGCAGGGAAATTAAGGCACTTAACTCTTCTTGAAGCCAGTAGGAACTTGGCAGAAGCCAAAGTGCATTATGGATCTAACCCTGAAGACCTGTTCTGTAAATACTTCTGGAAACAAGGAAATCTATGCCAGTGGATAGTGTTATTCATCTTCACAGGTGTCTTCAAGGCAGGGTTAATTCTGCATGGTTTTAAAGACTGAAATGGCTTACCTAAGGTCAATGCAGGTTTTACCTCATCTACCAGCTGTGAAATTAATATTTTACCACTGAAGTCTATGAGAACTAGACTTTATTTTTAATTGACATTAACGCTGTCTGTCCTCATACTTTTGCTTTTCTCTGAGCCCAGCAGTTAAGTATGTAGTGACAAATTCACTCCCCTGGTTTAGGTATCTAAGAGTCTGGGATCAGGGCTGTGCTGGTTTTCTAAGCTCCCTCTACTGTCAGCAGAGAAGAGAAGCACCTTTCGAGGGCTATTCAGTACACTCCGAAAGAGATGATGGTGAGAGGGGATTTTGCCCCTCCACTCTGCTCTGGTGAGACCCCATCTGGAGTGCTGCCTTCAGTGGGGTGCCCGATATAGCAAGGACATGGACATGCTGGAGTGAATACACAGCAGGGCCACAAAGAGGATCAGAGGGCTGGAGCACCTCTCCTATGAGGGCAGGATGAGAGAGTTTGTGTTGTTCAGCCTGGAGAAGAGAAGGCTCCGAGGAGACCCAATTACTGCCTTCCAATTCATAGAGGTGCCTTACAAGAAAGCATGAAGAGATGGGACAAGAGGTAATGCCTTCAAACTGAAAAAAGGTAGGTTTAGATTAGGTATTAGGAAGAAATTCCTTACTGTGGAGGTGGTGGAACTGGAATAGGTTGCCCACAGAAGTTGTGAGCACCCCATGCCTGGAAATGTACAAGGCCAGGTTGGAAGGGGTTTTGAGAACCTGGTCTAGTGGAAGATGTCCCTGTCCATGGCACAGGAGTTGAGATAACCTTTAAAGCCCCTGCCATTCCAAACCATTCTACAATTCTATGACAGTCCATCTGCCAATGCTGCACTGGAGTCAGTCACTTCTGGCAGTGAGGCAGAAACACAAACAGCACTGTCACATACCTCTGACCAGGCTTTTGGCAAGCTATGACGTAAGATTTGTATACCACTTTTAATTATTGCTAAATGTTTGTGATACTTTATATCTTGATGACATTTGCATTGGCAATTACCTATTACTCTTTCTCAGTTACTTCAATAATCTATCACATGTGCACAAAAAGAATTCTGCATTTTATGAAAATTGTTTGGCTGCAATAATATGCTGAAAGGGAAAATTGTTAATAAAAGATTTTGTTTTCAAAGAATTTTAATAAATTCCTGCTTTTCTATCTGGTTATTAATGAAAACAAGACTTTCAAAAATTATTTTAGCAGGTGATATTCTTCAGATGAGTGAGTAGACATTGCGTTATTCCTACAAGAAACTAAATGCTGTTTTGTGCACATAGGTTTATTACTTATTACACTTGTTAAAACCAGCAGTTTAAAAATGAAACTTCTTTCTAGGGATGAATGCAGATAATGTGGTCTTACAAAAGATTCTATGTCAAATTTTGGAAGAAGAAGAGAACTTTATCAGTATTAATCTATCTATTTTAGGTTAATGAAAGGGAAAATCATTCTTTTAAGGTTTTGTTCTTGGAACTGCTTTTTGTTCTATTTTTAAAACACCACTCCTTATAGATCATTATCCCAAAATTATCTTTCTGAAAGTCCTGTTCTCAACATAACACTAAGATGTACGAGGAAGTTCTAACTCACAAATTATTAATGGTGTATGCACAGTATTAGAAGATGCATATCCCTCTTCTCTGGGCATTTCATTCCACAGAGAGCAAGAAATTATGGTACCTTGCAACATGCTTTGGCGGTAGTGGAGCCACACACCTAGGTAGTGTCTAACTCTAAACATGTGAATTTCTTTCTTCACCTTGCAGCCTCTACCTCCCCTATGCCCTTCTCTATTTGCTGCCCATACTGCTCGTATTTAAAAATCAGCCCAGGTATTTAAATTATTAATTTTTTTTACTCCAGGCATTTACACACTTTGGGATATAACTGATCCTTTCTCCTGAGATCAGAAAGGGCCTGGGGGTTGAACCAGCAAAGGAACTGGCAGAGTTACTCCTCCCCAGAAATCACAGAGGCCCCACAGGGCAAAGCATTGTGCCCACTGCAGGAATGCTTTTAAGGAGTCTGTTCCCAAGGCAAAAACAAGACTAAGGATTTTGGAAACAGCATCTTGTATGAGAGAACTGGCAGCAAGCCTGCACAAAAGGAAGTTAGCCTCCACAAAAGGATGTTAGCCCTCCCGTTTGCAGGGCTTTCCCTGCTATGGACACAGCAGAATTCCTGGCACACAGACAGAGGAGCAGAGTCGTTCTTCCTCCCATCAAAGCAGTAAACTTCTAAAAGGTTGTTCAAATCTATCCCATGCCTACTGTCCAGTCACACAGACACCCACCTATAATGGAGACCAGTGGGAGTCTAGCACAGGTTTTCACACAGGTCCCTGAGCAGTGCAGTGCGGTGCAACCTTGACCTCCTTCTATGCCCTAATAGCCTCCCCCTCGGGGCACTTCAGAAAAATAGTTTACCCCCCTGCCTTACAACACACTAGAATTAGATCAAAACAAAGCAGCATCTCTCTCCTGTGAAATGACACAGGGCTAATGGTCTTTTTTCTTTTTTTTCTTTTTTTCAATCTATCAGAGCTTCCCATTTACAGCTGATAATAATTTACTTGGATGTATCTAATATTCTAAAATGGGTTTTTTTACTTACAACAATGCCTGGGTAGTAGCCTCCCACAGTAACATTTTCTGTTCGTGTGGTAGCTGCCAGACCTATGGTCAGTATGAAAACAGACACCACCAGCAGTGCGACTGTGAACCAAAGTGAAGTCTTCTTCCTTTTTGCAAACTGTCCTGTAGGCAGTGGGGGGGCGGGGAGGGGAAAAAGAAAAAGAGCTTTTCATTGCAATCATGGCAGAACAAATACAAAATTATGAAAGATTTTCTTTCGTTAATCTTTTCTGTAGATAACGTTCTGTTGTTCTCTCACTAAGGAAAATTGCTGCCAGTCAGAAGGAATTAAAACCTGCAGAGTTAGCTAGAGTATAGCTTAATGTACATGCACTGTGGACAGGCATGAGATGCGTTTTTATTACACTGAACTGTAAGTCAGTGACAATGATAATTATGCCTTGTCTTCAGTAACATTTGCAATTGTTCACATTGGTAGGTGAGATTCTGCAGATCCTAAATTCTTACCTGTGTGAAGTACCAATTTGACTCTATTTGACTTGAATATAAAAATGAATATTTAAAACAAGATTAGCAGGTGCTCTGCGTGTTAAATGAATTCATGAAAATGAATGTGCTCTTCGTATTTACTGGGGTAGGAAATCTGTATCCTTGAAGCAAAGCTATAATAGAGTTTATCAGGTAATGATACATGAGACTTTTCTAAGTGGCTGCTCAGTGAAATCCTTTCAGTCTCACTGGGATTTGGATCCAGATACCCCAAAGTGAAAACCAGCATGCTCACCTCCAGCTTGCAGCCTGCTCCAAGGCACTTAACCTTGTTATCCAGTGGCAGATTGGAGCTGTAGCCAGAGGTTACTCACACCAGGGCCCCAGCCCATAGCACAGACTTACTCACAGACTGATTTTAAAAAGCCATTAATACATGACTCTAACTAACGAAAGACACCCAAGTGAATCAAATTGTGGTCCCCGTTTTTGGTGTTCTCACTTCGAAAGGCAAGGCAGGAGTGTGCAGGATCACCGTGTAGCACTGGGCCTTGCGATGCCACGGTACCATACACTGCACCCAGGCAGGATGGAGCTCCTGAGAAAGCACAACCTGGCCATTGCAGGGCCAGTCTCTTTCCCTTTGTGGCCTCACAAAGCTGCCTGACTGCCCAGCCTCGGCAGAAGGCAGAGACTGTGATGTTGCACTGAAGACCGGAGGCAGCAGCCCTCAGCAGGAAGGAGGAGGTGAGGGGAAGGCAGGCTTGCATGGGTCAGGCTCTGGGGGCACTGCTGGAAGCAAAAGCATGGCAAGTGCAGGAAAGACAAAACACAAGCAGAAGCCATTTGCAATGAGTCACTTGAGTTTTGTGGCGATTTTAAAGCCATGTAACTCAGTTAAATGTTTATAGTTCAAAAGCCAGACAAGATTAGTGATGTTTGCAAACCAAGTCAAATTTCAATCAGTAAAAAAATGAGTTTATAATAACAAGCTGTGTTTGCTGACATTTCTCTAGTAGAATAACCAGTCAAAATGATTCCAGTCTTTTAGTATGAAATACAAGCAACTTTCCTAAAGACAAATACCATCTATTGAGTTTACACAAGTGTCTTTCACCTGCATATACAGTCTTCCTTCTAAAGATAAAGAAATAATTCCTAAGACTTGCCAAACACCTTTTCTCCAGCCTGTGTCTCGGCTGTCTTCCTCTGGCAATTCCCTGTTAATCCATGGAGGGTCACTGGGCACATGGAAGCAGAGAGGTTTTTGTTAGCAACCAGTTTTTCACCAAGTGTGTGGAGTTGAAGGCAATTCTTCCAGTGAAGTCAGGAGGCTTCACATGGCCAAGAGGGAAAACTAGATTTCAGATGTGCAGCTCCCCAAATCAGCTGTCATTCCTACTAAATTCCTACATTCCTAAACTAAAATGATTCATTCAATATATCTACCAGATTGTAAATAATATCTGATGCCCTTGCCATAACTTATCATCTTTGAAAAGTCATGGAGATTAAGGAATCCCCAAAATTGATGAAAGGCAAACACTCCACTTGTTTTTAAAAAGGAAATGAAGATTCCTTTTCCTATAATTCCGTAATGAAGGGAATTATAAACCAACCAACCTCACTTTGGTTCCAGGATTGCTGGGACCAAAAAGGTGGAGTAAGTCCTCTTGTAAGACATTTCTGGGCACAGAAGGAAAAGGTGATTGGCAATAGTCAGGATGGATTTACCAGAGCCAAGTCATGTCTGACCACCTCAGGTGCTGGCTGTGGCAAAACAGCTGGACTTGAGGAGCACTGGATGTCTTTTGCCTTAATTCTAGCAACGTTTTTAACATGATGCCAAGTCCCGAGCAAAGGAAGGAACAATGCATTGCAATGATACAGGTAAGGGACTCCCAGGCTGCAAAGCAGCTCTGCTGGAAAGGACCTGGGGGTATTGGTAGATGATGAGCTGATCATGAATCAGCAGTGTGCCCTAGCAACAGAATCCTGGGCTGTATTAACAGAAGCGTCATTAGTAGATCACAGGAGCAACTACACTGATCTATTCAGCACTTTTTAGACCACACAATATTACACTCAGTTTTGGGCCCTCAGTATAGGGATATACATAAATTAACTGCAATGAATTCAACAGAGGACTGCAAAGAAGGTAAAGGGCTGGTACTCTCTGGATGAGAAGAGGCTGAGGGAACAAGTCTTGCTCAGCCTGGAGATGAGATGACTTTTGGCAGGGCTAGTTGCAGTCTTCCAATTCCTTTGAGTTGTTGTCAAGAGAACAGACTGGCTTTTCATAATGGTGCACAGCAGGAGGAAAAAAGACAGCAGACAAAACTGAAATACAAAAAAGTGTTTCAGACTGAGTATAAGGAGAAAATAAATCAACATTAGGACAGTCAAACATTGGAACAGCCTCATAAAACAATTTGTGCCCTCTCCAGCTTTGGAGGTTTTCAAGATTCAAGCAAAAAAAGCTCTGAGCAACCTGGCCTGACCTCATAGTTAACCCAGCTTTGAGCAGAAGGTTGGAATTGCAACTGAGGTACCTTCCTACCTGAATTCTTCTATGGTTTTATGACAGTCAAGACAGCTAGACTAAAAGTGGGTTGGGTATGTGTGCTCATATCCACTGATATGAAACTGCAGCTGCAATGTAGACATACTCTAAAGTGACATGGGAACACAAACCTTCCCAAAGCCAGTGGGGCAGATGCTCCTCAGCCAAGACTTCTTGAATCCACTGAAAAGTGCCTGAGGAGCCAAGCCTCCACATTTTCCTCAGAGTCACACCTGTACTGGCAAAGGTTGATAAGATTGGATGGAGATAAACTATGGGTCCAACCCACCCTCCTGAATTCTTATTATGAATAATGAAAGGCATGAGCTTGATTGCCCTGACTGAGTTTGCTGGAAGATGTCTTAGGAAAAGCATGCTCTTATTTGTAATTGAAGTAAATATGACGTGGATTTGGTGAGACAGAATAGAAAAAGGTGTCATTATTTGTAGGGACATTTTTTGGTGTGAGCTACATTATGACATTGAAATTTACACATGCCAGAAGAAATTTATGAATGCAATACCCTTCATATTTATTGATCTTTTACCACCTGCATCTCAAAATAGAGGCAAATATCCAATTGTATCTCTCCTTCTTCATAGTCCAGTTTGGAAACTCTGATAAATAACCATGTCCTTAGCTATGAACTCCACCCTTAGGAGAGATGACTTACATGCAGGAGCACAGAAAGGCCCTTTCCGGAGAAGAGGCTGGCACATGCAAGGACTTATTCTCAAAGACTTCCATGGAGAAGATGGGCAGAAATCAGGCCTAAATTGGTTTTCATCACGGCTGTTTGGCCTTCCTTAGTCACAACAGTAAAAATTTTTGCTCTATCAAAATATGTGTAATAACATGCATATAAACCACCAGCATACTGGGAGTCCTATATAATATTTGCAAAGCAGCTTAGTATCTTCAGAAGTTACAGCTGCCAAGGGTTCCCACTAATAGCTTCCTTTTGCAATTTCAGTCACGTTGGGTCCCAAGATTTTTCAAGCCTTTGTTTACTGCTGTTTGTAGTAGTTGCCATGCAGTTTATTTGGATCTGTTTTTAATGTACCTGCCAGCCAAAACCCAATGCCAGACTCAGAAGCCCTGTCTCCAGCTCAGGCAGTGTGCCTGGCCCAGCCTTCTTCCCTGACACTCTGTGGCAAGGCTTGGACTGAAGGCTGGCCATATACAAGAATAGCAGTTAAATTAAGGGCAGAGGAAACGTTGCAGTCAATATTTGTAGCCTGGTTTTTCTTCCAACATCAATGTTCCTGGAGTGCAGGAAATAGTTAATGGAGGCTATTTGCTTTCCAATCTTTTAGTACTGAAGTAGCTCTCAGAATAATTTTGACATTTATTACCTTCAACTTCTTTAACAATGATTTGGTATGAATATTATTAAACTCCTAGTCTGGACCTTAATGCAATTTAATTATAACTTAAAATTCTTATATTTAACATATCAAAAAGCCAAGCTTGTAGGAAGAAACCTTGTCATATCCTTATTAGCATTAAGGGGTCAGAGAGGGTGCGAATATGTCATTAACATCTATTGGCAATATTCTTCAGTAGTTTTGGCCAGTGAAGTATTGACTGAGTCCTGGGCACCAAGTTTTTTGCAGTATTAACTGCAGAAATAGGCACTACACATAAATTAGAGGGGTAACAGAACTTCCACATGACTGGCTTGTGTTTTGCCTGATATAGACCTAAATTGTGCACAACAAGGAACGGTCACAGAAACACTCTCTGCTTTGCTCGCTAAGCATCCGTCAGGAAAAGTATCTGCTTGAGCCCTGCTTCCACAATGGAAGGTGAGAAAATGCCACTAAGACAAGGAAGAGGGACACCAGACTGCTGCCTCCTTGGGACAGAGAAAGGCCTGTGAGAAGGGAAATTGAGATCACCCTCCAGAGACCAAAAGAAGGTCTTCAGTGCCTGCTGAAGACCACACTCCGCTGCATTCAGAAAAAACTTCTGCCTGTTCATCAGCTGCAGAAAACAAATTTGCATTACAATGCTCTGTTTGCAGTGGGTGGGGGTTGAATTAAATTTGTAGGAAGACTATGGAAAAATGAATGATTTTGTGGGGAGGGTATGTATGAGATTGCAAAGTGGTGGGTCTAAGGATGAATAGTAGGGTCTGGATTTGAACAAAGCAAAAGTGAGTTTAAAAGGAGAATGAACTAATTAATGATGAAACGTATCCATGGCACAGAATGTGTCCAGGAGCCAAGGGAAAGAAAGAATAGAACGAAACAGCATCTCTCCCCCTCAGAAAACCTCCATAAAATCTGCAACTGAACTAAAAAAAGTCTACATTTAGACCAAAGAAACTATACTCTGCTAACTTCACTACTTCTTTTAAAATGTATCTTCAGATATTATAAAGTTAAAAAGTGTGGCATAATTTTTGGTGAGGAAAAAAGTCGCTGTAGGATATAGCAGTTAGCTGGGATTACAATCACATTTGCTGAATATTAGCCCCACATAATTCCATACTTTCTTCTTTGATTTAGTTCTGGTGATCAAAATGGAAACATTTCCTTCAAATAATGCCCCAGCCCAATGTTTATTAGCATCTTAATATGAGAAAAAGGAGGAAACTTTTGTAACAGGAAAAAAATAGTGGATTTTTATTATGTCATGGATTCTACTAAAAATTGTGACGTTTCAGACAGTGGCATTAAGCACACAGAATAAGATAATTTAAGTGGAAAATCACTAAAGACAAACCTTAGTATCAAAAGTATCCAATTTGCAGCTATTGAGAAAATTTTTAGGAGATTTTTGGAGCTAGATTATAAAATTTTAATTACTGCAACACTCACTTGTATGTGAGAGTGCCATCTCTCTCCCAACTACAGTTTTGTGTATTTTAAAAACTGTTTCATGCCATGAAATTGAATTAATCGTACATTGCCTCCCAAAATTAAATGTGACGGATTGAGATGCCTAAAAGAGATACTCACACCTGCTGCTGGTGATTACTTTCCCTTTTCTGATTAAATGCTTGACTTGTCCAGAGTGCTGAACTAATTAAACCAGATGCAACAGCATTCATTTCAAGCCACAAGACAGACAGCAGCTTTTATTAGGCCCATCTCTTACCTTTCTTATTAATCTGTTGAGTAAGATTTTACGAGTGCATTATATATTCAAGACCATGGGAAACAGTTTACCATTCTACTACGAAATATCCATACTGAACAAAATGAAAAAACAAATCCCACAAGCCCACATATACTATGTAGTATGGCTATAGTAAGTGATACCATGCAGTATCACTATGACCTCATTGTTTTGGCAGCAATTGTTTCATCAATAAATAATTTAATGAGCAGCTAATCACTAATTTAAAGCTGGCATACAGATTCTTCTTTTTCCGATGACTACCTGCAAATGTTTTGAAGTTACAGCACATCTTCCACGGCCACATTTTCAACACCAACATAATTTTTCTTCCAAGTTTAAGAGAAAAATTAAGATCTGATACATTTTTCATCCAGCTGTTAAGATCCTTGAGCGCATAGCAAAGTCTCTCCTTATCCTTTCAAACGCTATACAGAGTAATGCCCAGCGGTAAGTTCTGTATTTTCTAAACTTTAACAAATTCCCCTGGAATAAGGAAATACTTGGCCTTTCTTTGGCATGTGTGTTTGTATTTCAGGACGCACGCTGTAAACACAAGCCATTCAATTAGGAGAACCAGGAGGCAGGAAACGAACCCATCACCTGTCCCCAGCCCGCCCCGCACCTGCGGGCACCTCCGCCTGCTCCAGCGCAGCCACCGGCCGGCACGATGGCCCTTACATTAATTTCCTATCCGCNGCGGCCCCCGGAGCCGGTCCTGCCGCCCCCGGGGGAAGCACGGACCGCGTCTTCTCTTGGGCAGCCTCAGCTGCTTGATTCCTTACATGTCCTACCCGTGCCTCGGCCTTGGCGTCACTTCTGGATTTCTTCTTGGCCACTTTGACACCTGGTGGAGATCAGAATTGTCCCAAGNGGCCACATTTTCAACACCAACATAATTTTTCTTCCAAGTTTAAGAGAAAAATTAAGATCTGATACATTTTTCATCCAGCTGTTAAGATCCTTGAGCGCATAGCAAAGTCTCTGCTTATCCTTTCAAACGCTATACAGAGTAATGCCCAGCGGTAAGTTCTGTATTTTCTAAACTTTAACAAATTCCCCTGGAATAAGGAAATACTTGGCCTTTCTTTGGCATGTGTGTTTGTATTTCAGGACGCACGCTGTAAACACAAGCCATTCAATTAGGAGAACCAGGAGGCAGGAAACGAACCCATCACCTGTCCCCAGCCCGCCCCGCACCTGCGGGCACCTCCGCCTGCTCCAGCGCAGCCACCGGCCGGCACGATGGCCCTTACATTAATTTCCTATCCGCGTCCCGTACCAAGCTATTCCTCCGAATGCCAAACCTCCAGCACAGGGATTCACCCAGCGCAGCTGAATGCTCAGAAGAAGAGCCGGTGTTTTTAAACACCTCGGCGAGCGAGAGGACGAGCGGCAGATCTCGGGCTGAGTGCCCGCTGCTCCGCCACTCTGCGGGGCACAGCCCGGGCACGGCTCCCGCCCGCGCCCTCCCGTCCCGCTGACTGAAGCGCCGGGGCACCCGGGGCACTGCGGGGCTCCCGGGGCAGCCCGGCCGTCCAGCCCCGCCGCCGNTGACACCTGGTGGAGATCAGAATTGTCCCAAGCTTTCCTTTCGGCTTTCTTCTTCCCTTAAAATATATATATATATAAATCAGAAATAAAATGCAACAGCAGCCAGAAATACTAAATAAATTTCAAAAGTTGGCGTCTCAGACACATAGGTTAAGGCAGGTGTAGGCTAAGACAGGAAATGTCAATAGTCAAGAGATGCTGCAGGGCTGCTCTTTTTCTTACATGGTGTCTATCAGTTTCTCAAACTTACTCAGTTTTTATTGCTTCTGCAGATCCTGACTCTTGTCCTGCTGCTTTCCCAGGAACTGCCAGCTGTTGCTTCTAGTGCTACTGACTGCAGGCTTGTGTGACTTCTGCCTGCAAGAGTCTAGCAACAACTGAGAAGAAATAGCCAAAGGCATTGTGCTGTTCTGATGTTCGCTGTTTCTTTTGCCTGACTTCCCTATAGCAGAGAACATAATAATTTTTTTTTTGTGGAAAATGTTTTTGATAGGCTGCCAAATGCTTTGCTTATGTTGTGTTCTCTTACTTGCAAAAAGCACAACTCTATTTAACATTCTTGTTTTTCTTCTGTTCTATATATGAATATATGTATTTAAGTTCTTCAGTCTCTAGCAGATTTCCCCAGGAAATGGTTAGATGGAAAGAGACAACTTTCTCAGGTACTACCCCTGTAGTCTATGAAGATAAGTAAGCCAGAAGCTAAGGACAAACACAAATCCACTTTTTTTTCTTTACATCCTCTAACCTGAAGAGCTAGAAGAAAGGAGAAAAAATACAGTAGAGGTAGTATTTGCACTATTAATTACTAGTTTTTGATAGAAATTAATGAAGTAATAGATTGAGAAAACAGAGATGGTGAGGTACAAATAAGAAATTTGTTTCAAAGTGGTAGTGGATAAGAGTGATACAAATGCCCCATAATCGGGTTTGGGGATGGCTGTGAATAGAAAATTTCATCAACAGTAAATAACAGCAAGGTTGGGGAAGACTGCAATTCCCTAGACAGCTGCAAGACAAAGACCATACACAGCATATATTATTGGGTCTGATGGGCAGCAAACCTTTTATTTACCAGCAGTCACTTATCAGACTCAACAGCCTAAAGAGAAGATATTCTATAATTCTTTTCAATAAAATACAAGGATATTATAAATCCTTTAAAAAATAATTTGATTATAGAAAATAACTTTTGATGAATGACTAACTTTACTGATGGTAAATTTCTTGAGAACCAAGAACAGATCTACAAGAATATCCTACAGTCCTGGGTATCAGAGGGTATCACTACCCACTACATAGTTTCTTAATACTGGGTATCAGTATTAAGAAACTATGAAAAATGGTTGGTGAGGCTGCATGGACTAGCATTTCAGCGTGGAAGAATCATGAACTTACTTTAAATCCAAAATGGAAAATCCTGTATAGCACTTACATCCCATAAAAGAGGTTAGAATAGATCAAGAATAATTGTGGAGCTAGTGGATAAGTAACTACCTGAAAATGAATGAACCTACAGGAAATAGGAGAACTGCAGTTTTCTGGGTTGAAAACTGCAGGATCAGAGAAAAAGAATGGATAAAATCTAGCTGAACCAGATGTTGCAAACAAAAAGATAAGAGATAACAAAGAATTCTTCAACTACATAAATAGAAGTGATTCAAAGAAGCAAGATATGGGGTGGCTAAATGGCACAGATGAGATGAAGGCTGTTCCAAATATTGAATAAATACATTGCCTCAGTTTTCAATTAAAAAAAAATTAAGCTGAGGGTGTTTACAGAGAGCATAAAGTAAGGAAGATAATATAAAAGATTATATTAGCAGATGTGAAGTGGAAGCATAAGTTAGGCTGTTTCCTGTGACACGTCCTGGAAAATCGCACCCCAAATGTTGAAAAAGTTGGTATCTATGGTGTCAAGTCTTGAGCAACACTTTTGACAAATCTGTAAATTTGAGGTTGAAGTGCTGTTATTGGAGACTGTTGGAGAACAGGAAACTTGTCTTCTAAAAAGGCAGAGGGAGGGAGAGGAACAGCAACTCCATGCCCTGTTAATTTGNTTTCTCCCAATTTTATATTCTCTGCTAATTCAGTGTACTTTATATCCAAGGCCATCAGTGACCATACCAAACAATAACCAGGCAGCACCTCAGCACTTTCCGTCTTCCAGGACCATTGATAGGTATGACTCTCCAGCTACTTATTTCATCTCTTCTGTACTACTGTAATTTACAGTGTTTCTCTGTAAAGAAATCTGAAATCAGTCACAGAGACAACCAGTGTGAAGCANTGACTGAGAAAATTCTCAGAGGTAAGTGAAAAATGGGTTCAGCTACATTATGGTTCATCAAAACTAGATCATGTCATATTACCAAGATGTTTGATGAGCTAAATGATCCCTCAGGCAAAGCATTGCAGGGAAGAAAATCTGTCTGGATGTCTACATATTAATAGGGTCCTTTAGAGGAAAAGTCTTAACATGGAGAGGACAGCTGCAAGTATGGGTCAACATCAGGTACGGCAATTGCAAACGAGAAACCAAGAAAAGGGCAGGTCACCTGAGGGGCACCACAAGGACCAGTCTGGAGGCAAGATCACTGATATTGTTGGGTTTAAGGAGTGCATATCTGGTCATGGAGTGTGTGGCCATCACAAAGCTGGCCATCACAAAGAATAGTAATTCTATTACTGCAATCACAATTACTGTTACTGAGGACAGCAGGAGCAGGAGCATAGTAGCATGTTAAAAATGTGTTGAAATGGAACTTACATATTTAAAAACTAACAGTGGGAGCCTTTACTGTAATTTTGGAGTCCCCCCACCCCACTTTAGTGAAATTGGGGAAGGATCTATGTATCAATACATGATACCAATGAGAATGCTGCTCAAGGGGTATGTTCTGGATGCATTATGTAATACTTGTTAATTAGTTCAATGCATCACAACTGATAGTACTTCTTTTTACATTTATGCTGCTGAATGTCTCAAAAGCCAAAATTTCGTGGTTTTTTTTCACCATTTTGATGTATAACTTGGACCTGAATTTTCTTAATTAGTATTCTTAAGACCTTTGTTTCTCAGATGCTCGGCTCATATACCTTGTTCAAATGTCAAAATTAAATAATTTGCTAGATTTGTGCCCAAAAGGAGTTCCCACACTCCAGGATTAGACTTGCAAGGGCTGTTAAGAGTTCTTGAAATATGTGTGTTCATGGCATATTTGTCAAGATAATGTTTGCATTCTCACCCAAAAAGTCAGCGCTAAGCCTGAAGGCCTCCATCATGTCCTTGATTTCTTCTCCTCCTTTACTGTGGCACACTGCAGGTTTGATGGATGTTTGCCTTTTTTCTTACAGGCCATCACTATGATAGTGCATTCTTTGCTACTGTGGTTGGTCAAACATGAGATTTCAATCCTGTGTGTTCCTGAAGTATTTTCTTCTTTATTTTGAACATGATCAGTCTGTTTGGTCTTTCTTTTCAGGTCATGTTTTCTAGGCTAGTGGACATTCCCGTTGCTTCCCTCTAGCCTCTGTGTCGTCACACCCTTTACGGACCACATCTTTCTTCAAGGGTGATCCACAATATCTGGGCAATATTCACAGAATCACAGGTTGGAAGGGACCACAGTGGATCACCTGGTCCAACCTCCCTCAAGCAGGGTCATTCTAGAACACATTGCACAGGATTGCATCCAAACAGCTCTTGACTGTCGCCAGTGTGGGTGACTCCACAACCAAAACAATTATTTTTCAAAATAATTTTTAATTATAAGTNGGCTCATGACAGCAAGACAAGTAAATTTTCTTGGTTCATGGTATATAAATAGTATTTTTTGGGATGGTTACTGGTATAGTCCCTTGAGAAGAGCATTGCCTTAGTTCAGCTAAGCAGTATAAGGGAATCGTGCAGGAAGTGAAAGGAACAACAGAAGTAGCCTTGAGGTTGAGATAAATGGCCACTGAATATTTGACTAAAATATGCTATTAAAAGACAACTTCTGGGCAATTCTCTCCAAAAATTCTGCTTCTTGGTGCCAGTCAGTATCCAGGGTGTGTTTTATTAGCACAAGATTTAAAAAACTCTGCCTGACTTCCTTAAAAGGGACTTGAAAAGGTAAAGCTATTTACAGCATTTTTCAGAGGCATTGGAAATAAGTGAATGACACATTCATGGTGTATGTTTGTCAAAAACAGGTTTAAATTCTTTAATTGCCTTCAATACACTTTTCACCCACTAATTCGAGCAGTCAGTTTTTGAATTCTATAAACTTTTAGCAGTCACGTGTTGTGACAAGGAGCTCCATGAGTGCTGTGTGAAGACATGGGATAGCCCAATGGGAACAAGAGGCAAACTGAAAAGTGCAAGATAAAAGTCAAGTTAAATGTCAGCTATATTTAAAGTCATAGGAGAATATACCTGAGGACAGGTACATTGCCCTTACAAAAACACCCCAACAAATCAACAAACAAACAATTGCTACATGATACCAAACGCCATTGTGTTATTCATTTTTTGATAAAGCTGGATAATAAAGAGTGTGGATAATGTACTGGAGACCATTTTTATGCTGCAGCTCATAACCATATCAAGAAAACAAAACTCTGAAAATTGAAGTAAAGCAAAGGTTTTCAGAGAAGTACCTGTTTTTGAAATACTGTCATACTGATAGAGCCTAAGTTTATATAAGCTGCATATGTACCTCTGCAACATGATTAATAAAGGTGTGTTTGAAAGGTACCAACAATAATACATCAGAAACATGACTGAAGAAAAAAACAAAAAAACTTTGTTGGTATTGTGAATAGTTACATTAATTTGTATATGGGTAGAAATGTCTGCACAGAGGTATTTATACTAGCCCAAACAGGAACAGATTCTCAATTTTTGGAATGCATGAAGAAACTCCTCTAGAGAACGCCTCCTAAATTTCAAAACTATGCCANAATACCAACAAAGTTTTTTTGTTTTTTTCTTCAGTCAAGTTAAATGTCAGCTATATTTAAAGTCATAGGAGAATATACCTGAGGACAGGTACATTGCCCTTACAAAAACACCCCAACAAATCAACAAACAAACAATTGCTACATGATACCAAACGCCATTGTGTTATTCATTTTTTGATAAAGCTGGATAATAAAGAGTGTGGATAATGTACTGGAGACCATTTTTATGCTGCAGCTCATAACCATATCAAGAAAACAAAACTCTGAAAATTGAAGTAAAGCAAAGGTTTTCAGAGAAGTACCTGTTTTTGAAATACTGTCATACTGATAGAGCCTAAGTTTATATAAGCTGCATATGTACCTCTGCAACATGATTAATAAAGGTGTGTTTGAAAGGTACCAACAATAATACATCAGAAACATGACTGAAGAAAAAAACAAAAAAACTTTGTTGGTATTGTGAATAGTTACATTAATTTGTATATGGGTAGAAATGTCTGCACAGAGGTATTTATACTAGCCCAAACAGGAACAGATTCTCAATTTTTGGAATGCATGAAGAAACTCCTCTAGAGAACGCCTCCTAAATTTCAAAACTATGCCATTACCAAAAGAGTGAATCAATCTGGAATGCAGATATAGTAATGAAATTTTTATAACAGGCATGATTTCAATTACACTTCTAAATAGTTAACATAAAGTTTGATTAATCATTTTTCCTACCTCAAAGCACCTTAAAAATTCCTTTGGTAGCACAGCAAATTATACTATCCCTTCAAATTCGGTTTTTTGAAGCCTAGAAGTAAGTGAGACACCCTGTACATTTTCTCATGCCAGTTGGTGCCTCATTCCAGTAGGTGCCCTCCATCCATGTCTGCTGTAGTGACACAAAGTCAAGGACAACGTGTAGCCATTCTCAGTGATGGAAAAGAGTTCCTTGCACCTCACTTATCCCATCCAGACAAGGTTGTTTCCTCTGTATATTCTGAGCAGCTTTGCTTGGTTGAGTTTTAAAGTCTCACTTACGAAGTTCTCCTTTCCCTTGACAGGCAGTTTCACAAGTTTAATGGAAAATGAGGAGAGTCAGGAGCCAAGTTCCACACTGACAACCCCTCAAGAGCTGTAATGTACTGCAACATTTGTCAAACTGATCTCCTAATTTTTTTACTGATGTACTCCTTTAACTTCAGGAACTCACTGTACTCTTCATAAACTCTGGACAATGAAATATGGAATTAGAGCCATATTGGGACATGCACTGCAGTTTCCTCTGAATCCAAAATGTCTTGGTAAGAGGAACAAAGAAGTTTGTAGAATGTGGTTGGGTGGCTCAGCTGGGAAGAAGAGAGAAGAGGCAGGGGGTGAGTGGAGACAGGTGGGTCAACTTCAAAGCTTGTTCTAGAAGAAAATCTACCAGCCATGGAGAGGTATCTCAGTAATGTTGAGTGAATCTCTTTCTCCCTCTCACAGGGTGCCTAGGAGCCACCTACCTATTTAGAGGGGAATAAGATGGCAGGCTCTTTACTGCAGTCCAGCGTTTCTGCATTTTCACAGCACTCACACCCATTGAAAAGATCACAACTGCAGCATTTCTTTCACACATAGGAGAAGCAGCTTGCCAATTCTTAAAATCATGCTTGTGTTTAGGATTTAATAAAGATGTGCAAGTGTAACAGAAGAA
The DNA here is from genome assembly GCA_013400675.1 of Oxylabes madagascariensis. NCBI lineage: Eukaryota > Metazoa > Chordata > Aves > Passeriformes > Timaliidae > Oxylabes > Oxylabes madagascariensis. Next base: position 77,575 of record VYZR01014201.1, read on the forward strand.
AGACCATAAAACCTGACTCAGAGGCTGGGTCCTCCTGCAGGACATTGTGTCATGCTGGGGGTATGAGGATTCCTGACAGAATACTTGGCAGAATAAGGCAGTGAATTAGATGAATCACTGGAATTTAGCTGGAGACAGTACAGGACATGCAAACAGCAGGGGGGTTCTGACTGTCAGATCCAGGGTTGTTCAGCTAGAACAGTGACTTACAGTGGCCACCACTTTAGCTCAGCTGTGCCTTCAGCCCTGTAAGAGTCACCTCTACACTCTCCCACTTGCGGCTGTACCCATGCTGGCTCAAAG
>VYZR01014202.1:12253-27031 GCA_013400675.1 Oxylabes madagascariensis
AGCAGAGGTCATCCTACAGAGATGTTACACAAGCACATGACTAGATGTAGGCCACATAAACTGAGGATCACTCTAGGTCCTATCCAGGCCACCAGCCTTCCTAAACACTATACTCAGTGAACATAAGTGAATGACAAACTCTCCTGTGAAAGCACAGAACATCATAATTGTCAGTACATAATCAGAACATGAGAAAAGCTGAGATGAGCTACCATTAGGCAAGTAAATCAAGAACAAATAAAGGAAAGAGAAAAATTTCAGGTTTCCACCTACTGTTTCCACTTTCATTTCACCAGATACTACAAGATCCACAGTGCTTGTAAATAAGAAAACCTGCCTATATAACTGCAAGCCCCAAGAGTCTTTGGAGTGAAATTGTCTCAGATGACCACCATTATTCAGGAAGTTACAAAAGGTGAAGGCTTTAACGCAATAAACACTGGAATTCCTAAGCATTAAATCAGGCAGTGAGAATCTTTCCAGAGTAGAAGCCAAGTAGAGACCTTGGCAGAACCCATTTTCTATGTGTAGCCCAGTCAATGTAACAACCAAATAAAACTAATCAGGTCTTTCTTTTTTTCTCTTTTTCTTTTTTCTGATTTTTTTTTTAATTCTCTTCTTTGGAAACACTTAAATTTTTCAACAATTTCAGGTCTATTGTATCTATTACATGTTCTCCCACTTAACCACCCTGTAGTTGACTTCTCAATGCTACTTGGGGAATTTCATACTCTGCTGCTTTGTCCTCATGCTCATGGTTGAAGTCTTCATCAGAAAAGGAGGACTTTTGTGCACTGAAACATTGGTAGCTGAGACAGCAAACACGCAGAACTCGCTAGACAGAAATATTTCCAGACATCACTCCTGTAAAGTCTCCGCTGGCTAGAGTCTCCACAGCTGGAGCGGGAGCAGCAGGCTGCTGTAGCTGCAGAATCCAGTCATGCCAGGAAGCCATGAAAACTCTCACTGGGCAGTGCAGCAGATGAGCAAGGAAACAAAGGTTTCACCAAACATGTCCAGAAAATCAGTTCCTGTCATGCAGCACGACGTTAAAGATCGAACTTTTGGAAAAAAAATCCAAACTTCACCTCCCCGCCTCTTCTAATAATTTGATCTGATTAAAGTAGATGAATAATCTTCCAATAATTTGACATTATTAATATGCTGAATTTATTCTAAATTCAAAATCAAGTTCCAAGGACAGCACAGAAACTGATTCCCACTGAAGTTATTAAATGGAGCCTGGGTTGCTGACTAAACTGATGGTAGATGGTAGTCTCTTCCTGAGCCCTCTGGAAAACAAAGTCTTCCCTCATTCTTTACCATGTGGTATTCACAGAATCAGTAAAGGGTCTTTTTTTAGCAATATTTTTACATCTTTCTGATTCATTCACACTATCCCTTGATCTTCTGCAGCCACAAGACCTTCTGTAGATTGTAAAATACTTCCCCCTCTTCTGTCCTCCATCATCAAGAATGCAAAAAGATGAAAGATGCCAAACTAAGAAATGATAAAGTAAAACATAGCACTGGATCAATTTAGTAATGTCCTTTATCAGCCCCACTACTCATGCTTCGCAGCCACTATAGCTCACACTAACTTCATTTTCATCTTAATGCACCATACAGAAAAGCAACCTAAATATACATCCCCAGATATAAAGCACATAATCTGTAAACTACAGGAACAGGCAGATCATTTCCATTAGTTTCTTATGTAGCAAAAACCACAATTTACACCCAAAGCATATAATTATATTCAAATTCTAAAAGACAGTTTCAGAAGTACTTTAAATTCATAGTTTGAGGGAAAGTCACTCAGGGATATAAGTAGTTGTTTTAATGTGCAAAAACAACACACACACACACACACACAAAGAATGGTGAGAGAGACATGGTGAATCACAGGTCTCTGGCTTGAGCAGCTCCCTGGAGTTTGGAACAGCCATCACTCTGCCAAAATGCTCTCCTGCTCCTTCAGAAACACCAGGGCTAGGATTTGGCACTAGAGCCTGTCCCGGCTTTAAAGCCATAAGGGAAAACACTACTAGGACCTACGCTGAGAACTTGAAGGTGTCTTGCTTGTCCTTCAAGAAGTGATACAAGCACGCTGCTCTTTTAAGGCTCTCTGATATCTAAAGCTCAAGAGAACTACTGGGGTTTCATTCATTTCTATGGGATCTCTAAGCACACAGATGCACCAGAACTGCTCGCCTCACCCAGGTGAAAAAATGGTTTTCTCTTCATTTCGCAGATGAAGAAAACAAGTCAGAAAGTAAGGTAATACCTTGTCAAGGTCGTACAACAAATCAGAGCCATAGGTCAAATGTATGTCATCTTGTGTACAGAGGTTACACAGAAGAAATGAAAACCATCTTTTTTTTTTTTGCTAGTACGAATGACCTTTCATAGTTATCAAAGACCACTAGGACAGCAAGTAAAAACAAAAACAAAAGCAAAAACAAAAAAAAACCCAAAAACAAAACAAAACAAAAAACCACAAAAAAACAAAAACATAAAAACCCCAAACAAACAAACAAAACAAAACCACAAACAAAAACCACAGAAAAGAAACCACCACAAGGCAGCCAATCAGCACAGGACTGTCATCCTGGGCAACTACACAGAGAGCTGGTCTTCTTAAAGCACAGCACATGGAAAAGAAAAAAACAGAAGAATGGTCATCCTTTGTACTTTGCAGATAGAACTTATACTTCTTGCACTTAGAAGCTCCAGTTCTTTATTCAGTTACCTTCGGTACAACAAACCATGGAACTTCCCCACCACCAGCTGGAGACTATTCTGTTCTTGTCAGTATTGCCACATTACATGACCTAGGTGCATTTTCCACCTTCTAGTGAGATGTGTAAGGAATTTGGAGCTCCTAACAGCAGAGTATATAATAACCCAGTGGCTGTCATAACACTGTTCAAACATATTTTCATGCCACGGCAAAAGAAGAAAACGAAAACAACTAGAAAAACTAGCCAGAATTATTAAGGAAAAAAAAATCTTATATTTTTAAATGTAGAAATATTATAAAAGGTAACATTCTCATTCTGCACCATTCTGACTACATAGGTGATGTCACATAACCATATATTCTTTACAACATCAATGCCTATACAAAGCATACAGCAGGATCCTTCATCTGTCTTTGAAATGTAGTCACCTCTGCAGCAGAATGTGCTTTTCAAGCAGTTGCTCGAAAAGTCAGGGCTGTATTACCCAAAAGCAGAAACAATAAAGAAAAGAAATCTCTCTCCAGTCTAAATTGGAAAGGAAATACAAGGAGGAAGAAAGTCCTGATCTAATTCTGACTAGGACTAGCATTTCCCTTTTTGCAATATGTGCTATGAGATACTGACCAAGCACAAAGTAGCTTTCAGAGGAGGCTTTTTTACATGTCTTAAGAGACTATACCTTCAGCAGCATAGGTCTGAGCAACATTTCAAAGAGCACAGAGACATACATTAAATAAGACTGACAGGGTTCAACAATAAGTTTCTCATGTTCCAGATCACATAAGATCATTGGGATCTCCTAATAAAAAGTACCAGGTGAACAGATTTTAACATCAGTTTTGGAGATCAATACAAACTATTCCTAGTTGGGAACAGTTAATATAGGGCACAGAATGGAAAGTCAAAGCACCTGATCAGAAACTGTTTCATAGAAAATCATGCAAAGGGTAAGTCAAATAGCAACCCAGTTTTGAGGAAACAACCTTTGTACATACATTTGTGCATTCAGTAGTTGAACAGATTTTTTCTGTGTTCAACTACTGTGCTTTCTCAGAAGAGCTACAGAGTCAGCATAGGGAGGGAAAAGCCCAGCTATAATCACTCAAAACTCCAAGTGAGTGAGTTTGGATGCTTTGATTTCTGGATAGCCAGCTTGAGATAATTTAAGGAGATTTCCTTTAAAAATAATTAATCATTGTTAATATCTCTGAGGAAGGGAATGTAAACATTCAGGCATACAGCAGCAGGAGTCTTTGTCAAAAAAACTAGGCTTCATTGTTGATATGAGAATAAAGGCAAGCCATAGAAAGTAGATAGACTCCTAGCTTTTCGTCTTTGCAGAACTTAATTGCAACCTTAATTTCAGCTCTGAGTGAAGTTCATTTTGCTGGATCGCTGACTGCTCTGTACAGAACGATTTTGTCCATTTTGTTATAACTACCAATCTTTGCTCAAAGTAATCCCCTGGTGAAGGAGGACCAGGAAAGGTCCTGCTTTGTACTGGGGAATGGGCAGTGCCAAGGATGGGGAATTTGTTTCCTATCATAAAAGGCAGGGTTGCACGAACATAGAATATTGAGATGAGGAATAGGTCACATTGGAGGAGCAGCAAGGACACATGTATTTTAAAAAGGGTACATCGCTATAGCTGTGTGTGGCAATCTTTGACACTGACAGAATACCTGCCTATTTTATGGAAACGCTCACTTGATTTGTCCAAGCATTCACTCTCATTTGCTGATTTTAAAAGATATATAAGAGAAGGAAATACTTCATATAAATAACAGAACTTCTAAGAATTGATTCAGGCCTGAGTTCACTCTCAAGATCTGATGATTGCTCACTACCAGTCCTCACAACAGACCTACACCTTTTCCTATGACTAGTGCAACAGCCTGGGGTAGTCTAGGCCCCACAAAGTGAAAATGAAGAGAAACTATCCCATGTCCACCACTGCTCCCATAGCTGCAGAGCAGTCCCTGCAGGCAGGGGCAATCTGCACAAGGCATCACACATCGTATCCGTGCACCCCTGCTCCACAGTCATTAAGGACAGCCAGAGAACAAACAGCTGGAGGAGAAAAAGAGAAAGCAAATTAATTAATTAATTCATCCCTAAGACCAAACACGCACAAATCCCTTCATTTTATCTGTCAACCAGAGGCACGCATTATTCATTAGCTGAGGCAATGAGGATGTGGAAAGAAGGGGCTGTGAAGTCACTGCTGCAGGCTCCGGGATGGTAAAGCAGCTGACCCAGCACAGCGCTAAATAGCCCAGGGGAAACAAGAGGATTCAGCACACGTGAACTTTCAATAAACACAGCCCCAACTTTATTCCTCCCTCTGTTACACAAGCCCCTAGTGAAACAAAAAAGAACCAAGGGTTTCCCTTCCTATTTTTCAGGGATAAAGATTCTGCTAGTCAAGGAAGGTCCTCACATGGAAAAAAGATTTGTTCTAACTTGCTGAAGCCCCCACGCCTGGCCAGGCTCACTCCCCTGCTGACAAGAAGGTAAACCTATTAGAAAGACTTTCTCCTTGAGAAGATGCGCTGTGCCAAGTTTTGTATTTTCAGGTTGCAGCCCAACTACCTTAAAGCACCATGCCGGTGATTTCAGAATTAATTCTCCTCATAACACCAGCACAGTAGCGACTGCCAGATCTGGGTCCGGTCCTGCTCAAGGTAAGACACAAGAAGGTTTTTCACTCATTTTAAAGGAGCACTAGACACAGACTCCAAACAAGTGTTCACTGCTCACGAGACGTTTATTTTTCCTCTGTGCTAGATATTAATTTGCTTCTTCAAACAGATTGAAGTCCACTGGGATGTAGGAGAAAAAAGGAAAATATGTTTAAATACAAGACTGAGTCCCAGTGGTCAGCACTGTGGGGCTGGAAGACAACACAGCAGGGTGGCCACGATCCTGATCTGATTCCTTTCAAAACCTATATTAACGTAGCCACCAAGCAGGGCAGCTTGAATTTCTTATTTCCTTCTTAGGAAAAAAAAAAATAATCAAAATCCCAGGAAACACACGGAGTACACAGCCTCCTTGGAATCTGATTCCTCAACGCTGTTAGAGATCCAAGTTCCAAGGGCCTCTGTTGTGCAACAGTGAAAGAACACACAAAAATAAACCATGCATGTTTCCAAGACCAGCTGCCTTTGTGGTCTTTTCTTCCTCTCTCTCGCTCTCAATCTCCCTCTCTCTGTCCACCCCATTCACCTCTTTATTCATGGCCAAAGGGGTTTTTTATGACAGCTTTGATACACGGCATGATGAGGGGAAAAAAAAAAACCCAAGAAAACCAAAAAACCACCACAAAAAACCCAAACAACTCACACCAGCCTGAGCTCCCTGAGCTCTCTATTTCCCTTGATTTCTTTCTGCAATGGGGACACCGAAAAAATGCCTGTTTCTCACTGAAGTTGATAACTGCTTTTGCTCCCGGCTCTTAAATGAGTCTTTGCTTGACTTTCAGGGCAGTTGGAAAAGCCATCAAGGAGAAAAGAGCTATCATTTCTTGACCAGGAAACACACTGCAGACTCTCACAGACTACTGCCTGACTTTTACAGGAAAGCCAAACACTATCACATTTTGTGATACCCTTCTTTCCTTTCCTCACAAGCGACCTACGAACCAGACTTTCATCATAGAACTAAGCCACAGAAGCTGGGCTGTTGAAAAGCCTTTGGGGCAGTGACTGGCTGATCCCTCATATTTTTCACTTCAGCACAACAGGGACTCTCTCACATGGTCCTCAAGCGTTGCTGCAAATAACAGAGCTCCTGCTGCTAGTGATTAATAACCCATAACTGAGTTTCACATGGGTGGTGCTTAACAGATGGTCTTGATGTCTGGCATGGCATTGGTTCCCTTTCCATGTGGGGCCTGAATGTTTCTCTTGCATTTTAGGATGGATGTGAACTTTGGAGCAGAAGTGGGAGTTTGATAGGCTGAAAGGATAGCGACACTTGTGTCTGCAGAAATGGCTGAACACCTCCCCCTCAACCTACTGCACCCACTGCCACTTCAGTCCTGAGTCCTCGCCTCTGCAGCACGGTGCTATTCTGCAGTGCCCTGGGCTCCCCCTCCCGCACTGCCAGAGCATCGACGACCCGCCTTGCAGAGCTCCCTGTCACCCTCTTCCAATGCCCTCCAGCAGCTCTGCCAGAGCACCTCCTGCTAGCACAGCCCTGCTCCGCTGGTGCTCAGCTGTGACCTGCAACATCTGCCTCCTGGCTGTGTTCCTGAGCCCTTTCCCTCTCCAGTGCACCTCGGCTCAGACCTGCAATACTGAGCTTCTTCGACACTCTGCCAACGTATCTAGAGATTTCATTGGAGGTCCATTCATCACTGTGCCATTTGAACCCTTCAGACTGCTCTGCTGATCATCTGAGCACTTATCGGGGTGCTCCAGGTTTCAATATCCGTGTAACCCTGACACAGCCCTGCCAGCACACCCTCATAGTGCCTTGCTGCAGCCAATGTCATGCGGCATTTCAACCAACTGTGCCAGAGCCCTTCCTTCCTTCTCTTCCCTCTTCTTCAAAGTGTTCCTATGCCTCATTTCTGATACTGGCTCTTCTTCTTCTGGCCCTGCACACGTGTGACTCTCTAGGTGAATACTCCTGTGATGGAAGGCCAGACCTGACCCTGACCTGCAGCCCTGGAGGGAAAGTGCCAGGCCTTGGCCTGCCTCCCTCTCCCAGCTGATATGACTGAAAACAGAAGCTAAGGGACAAGGACGGAAGACAGGAAAAGACGGAGATGAGGGAGAGCCCCCATGTCAGGCAGGCCTAGACCAACTCCTGTCAGTGTGGGGAGACTTGAGAGAGCTGGGTAAGAGGCTGTGCAGGTCCAGCTGCTAGGCGTTGTATAGCATTTCAGGGGCACGATGCTGGCCCTCTCACTCTCTCTTGGCATCTCTCAGACACCCTCTTCCCCTTCTCCCTTGCTGCCAGAGTGAAAATCTACTCCCTACTATTTCCTGCCCCAGAGTTTCCCAGGAAGACACTACCAGGTACCAAGCAGGAAGCCAGGAGCAGGAATGAGAGCTCGCCTTTTCCTTTGTACGCCCCTTTCTATCCTCACCCAGGAAGGCAGCGAGCGCGCAGGCAGGGGAGGAGCGGCGGCGGCAATTCCCCGAGCCCCCGGCTGGCCCTCCCGCAGCCGGGCGACCGGGAAACGAGGGCGGCCGGCGGGGAAGATGCGCTGCCGCAATGACCATGCCAGCCGCTACAAGCCAGGGAGTTAGCGATTCCCCGTCGCAGGGTCCCAGCGGGACAGGAGCGGATGCCCTTCCGCCGTCCCGAGCCGTTCGGCGCTGCCGCCTGACACGGGGCGCCCCGAGCCCGCCCGGCCCCCACCCTCCGTCCTGCGGGACCGCAGCGGCCGGCGAGGGGGCTCTCGAAGCGGGGCGTCCTCAGCCTGGGAGCGCTCGGCTCCGCTCGGGGAGGGGGCAGGGGAGGGGTGCAGGGTGAACGGGGAGGGGAGGTAACGGCGGAAATATCAGGGGCAGGGAGGACCCCCCTCCCCCGGAGACAGCCATCGTCCCTGCTCCCCCTCTGCTGCTCCGACTGCTCTGCAAAAAGGTTAGAAAGAAACAAGAGTGGGAACCCACCGTGTCCTCCTCGGAGGGAGACAGGGGAGCGGTAGATAGAGATAGGCACAGAGTGGTGCTTGCTGCCGTGGAAGTGATGCTCATACTGAGCCTGAGAAACAGACGAGGAAGAGGAGGCAGAAGAAGCCACGTTAGAGGAACTCCACACAGAGCTGACGATACATCCCCAAAAGAGGGAGCACATCCACAGGGTCCAGGCGGGGCGGCGTCCGGGGCAAATGCTGGGGTCTATTCTCAGGTGCATGGTCAAGGCACAAGACACCTACAGACGGGCAGTCTGAATTCCAGCCAGGGAGAGAGAACAACGTTCATGATGCCAGGGGACCCATGCTAGCAGAAAGGAGAGTCGCTTCAGAGGCTCTAGGGGGCTGCGTGTGTGCTCAAGAAAAGAGACAGTGTGTGTGCGAGAGAGCGAGTGCTAGCACGGAAGGGGAGGGATGGGGGAAGGTTAGTAACCACACAGAGACGAATAAGACGCGCCGTTTCCCAGGGCTGGATCTACTGTGGCAGGAACCCCGCGGCCGTACCGAGCCTCCAGGAGTGCGCAGGAAAGCCGCACATGTCCGCACGAGGGTCCTGTTCACGTTCCTCCAGGATCACGGGGTCCTTGAGGACTTTTCCCTGCCTGCGATCCCTGTCTCTCACTTAGCTGAGAGGGACTATTAAAAACGAAAAAGAAGAAATAAGCCAGGGACCCCAGGTAAATTTTTGATTATTTTTTTTTTATCCCAATTCCGAGGGGGTTCTCTTGCTTCTCCACTAGCAAGTGTTNAGGGGGATTTTAAAAAACAAAAAAAAAAAATAAACCCGGGGCCCCCGGGAAATTTTTTGTTTTTTTTTTTTTATCCCAATTCCGAGGGGGTTCTCTTGCTTCTCCACTAGCAAGTGTTGCAATGCAGAACTGCCAGGACACGCACACGCGCGCGCACACACACANCGTCCGTGCCGGACGGGACCTGCCCCCGCGCCGCCGTCCCGCTGTGCCTCGGGGCCAGCCGGCGCGGGGAGCCCTCGACCGCGGCACGGGGATGGATGCGCTGAAATAACGCTGTCCCCCCGCGCCGTCCTGACCCAGGGCTCGTCCTGCGGCCGCAGCTGCTCAGGAGCAAAAGAAGAACGAGGAATGACCGCGCTCTTTAAAACTCTCTATGGCTCTTACAAATTTTTTTTTCTTTTTTTTTTTTTTTTTTTTTTAATTTTCTTTCAACCAAAGCGTAGTCCAAAAAGGGGGGGCTGCNGGTCCTGTTCACGTTCCTCCAGGATCACGGGGTCCTTGAGGACTTTTCCCTGCCTGCGATCCCTGTCTCTCACTTAGCTGAGAGGGACTATTAAAAACGAAAAAGAAGAAATAAGCCAGGGACCCCAGGTAAATTTTTGATTATTTTTTTTTTATCCCAATTCCGAGGGGGTTCTCTTGCTTCTCCACTAGCAAGTGTTGCAATGCAGAACTGCCAGGACACGCACACGCGCGCGCACACACACACACACACAGAGCGATCTAGATTGTTATCCTCCTTCCACCGAATCCAGGCGACCGAGGGCTCAAGGCGATTAACCCTGCGCAGCCGTCGAGCGCATGGCCAGGTCTTCCCGGGCGGGCGGGCTGGCGGGCTGGAGCAGCCGGGGCGGGCGGCGCGGTCCNTTTTTATTTTTTTTTAAGCAGAGGCTCATATAAACCATACAAGGGAAAACTATTTGCTCGTGAGCATGTTCGTAACCTTCATTTTTTTTTTTTTTTTTAAATGCTCCTTCAACATAAGCGTAGTCCAAACAGGTGCGTCTGCACTTAATCCTCGGAGAGTGAGGAATACAGCCGGGGTTTGCAGCCCATAAATTAATAAACAAGTGCAGTAGCATTATATAGTAATTTACTGCCTATCAATTTGCATGACAAAAATCCCCAGCCGCGCTGGGGAAGGCAAGCACCAGGAGTGAAGAAGTGACTTACACAGGATCACTCAGGGAGTCAATAACGAGCTTTTGAAAAGGAGCCAGCCAGCCCCAGGACTCACCTTGCACTGCACTGCCTCCTTCCCTTTCATTTATTCATACAAACGAATAAATTGTTTATGACTGTAAGTTTTCTTGTTTTCCCCTCTAGAACCGTGTTTGTAGGTGTGCACGCATGCGCCTTTGAAACCTCCAGTATTTCCCTAACGCTGAGGTGCAGTGTTTTCAGTCATTGATCTCAATTTGGTACAACATGTCAGTAACTTGTAATGATCAGCCTGAGTTGCACGCCTAATACTTTTAGTTGAGCCTGATATGCTTGTAATTTATTTTCTTGTAACTTATAGTATATGTGATCTAAATCAGGGGCTAAAGCAGCCAGAAATGATTTGGTGTTTTGCTGGGTTTAATCAGTGATTGTGAAAACCAAGAATATTATCTTCACATTTATCTAACATCTGCCACCTAAGAATCTGAGTGCCTTAAAATATTTTATTAATGAAGGCATTCAACAGCTTTAGGTATTACTTTGCCATTCTGTAGATAAGGAAACAGAGACTCAGTCATGTTGAGCCAGTGAGTGACTGATAGACATGGAAATTGAACAGACACTGAGATTCTCCATCCCAAGCAGTACATGCTGTTAGTATAAATTAATTGACTGATTTGGTGGCCATTTGCTGGCCTTAAAGCATGAATATCAGGTTTCCTGACAATGGGGCACACAGGTGGAGACAGGACTGAGTAACCTGTAGTGCAGGTGCCTCCTGGATGGCAAGTTTGCAGTGCCATCCAGAGAGCATAGAGCAGTTTTATCTGTGCAAGACAACTTTTCCTGGCCCTGAGTTTTGTTGAGGAAACTGAAGTTCCTGCCATATATATGGTGGGATACCCAGAAGGATGCTGTCTTTGTGGGGAAGAAGCTCCCTGCTCCTAGCTATATGGGGGAAGGGGGGAACATAACCTGTCATAACACCCTTGAAGGGCTGCTGACCCATGAGTCAACACCCTTGAATCCTTCATCACAGAAGTCCTAATTTTCACACAGTCCACAGACAAAGTACTCTGAAAATTTTATTGTGTAGTTAAACTGTAGGGAGCCTGATTTAGGGGAAGGGGGGAAGGACATATATTAAATACACATCAGTGAGTAGCTGATTTGTAAAATAAAGGAAATCTGAATGAATTTCAGACCCAGATAATTATAAGCAATGCAACAAAGATCTGTCTCCCATCATTTCATTTTCTGTTTTCTCTGGCTACAGCGTTACAAAAAGGACAGGACGTATCACACATTACGGGATCAGTCAAAGGGGCTACCGGTGCTACAGGTTTAAACATTGAGGACTTAATGCTGCTTTTCCAGGAGGCAGTGGTGGAAAATTCATTACTTTGTGTGGAAAATATAAATGTTTTAGAAAGTGCAATTTAAAAGACAAGACATGGGGAACTGCATGGATACACTCCTTGCCCTGTCCTGCAACTTTTTCAGGAGGAACAGAAGAGGTTGTTTCTTTGATTAAACGGTGGTAGCACCCTTCAGCTTTTAATTCCCCTTCAACAGGCCACATCCTCTTCTTCACACTCAATTATGCTGGCCACCTACCAGCATGATTGCTATGGGAGGCAGAGCCCTCAATGGACAGCAAATTACGAAGCTCCAAAACAAAGCACCGATCCTTTTCCTCATTCAATCTGCCACCAATCCTTCCCCACATACAGCGGTACCAGCTTAGGTGCTGGTAGGACATCCAAAGGTGAGCATCACTTCAGACTGCCATGGCCAGAGACAGAAAATGCCTGGACAGTCCATGAACAGGAGAAATAGAGTGGCTGTGTATTGCCCCTCTGATGGGGATTTGCTCTATATTCTGCCTGTCAGCCTTCCTTTGCTGGAAACCAGTGAGTAAACTGCCATAGGCAAAAATGAGACGGGCCAAGAAAACCAAACTCTAGGTGTACACCATAAAAATAAATAATGAAAAAAGGAAAACCTGTGAAACTAGCTATAAATATATCATAGGATTCTAGTGACACCCTAAAGTACTGGAACTTCACTCTGCCTTGCTTTATGAGATGTCAGTGGATATATTTACTGCCCTGGAGTTCGCAGGTGACTCATTTATTTAGCAGCACCACTGCAGGAAGAGGGCAGATTTCAATTGCAGTTTTCCTCTTGGGTGGCAAGGGTAAGTTTATAGTCAGAAGTGACGTTTCAACATTATTCCCACTAGATTTACTTCAAAAGAGGCTGGCTTTGTTGTATTCATATTACTTAATTTAATCTGGGTAAACATAGAGTCTTTCTAAATGCTCTTGTATCTTCAGAACCAAGATGAATCCCTTAAAGGATAATGGTTTCTATGAAATGTTGCTCCCTACACGTATGAAAAAAGTCTTATTTCCTACATAGCTGTTTCTTTTACTAAAAGAGCAGAGGGCTACTATAATCTGCAGAAATGAGAAATAATAAAGCAATTGTTTCTGAGTTTTAGAATCCCAGAAAGAGACCCAGTCATCTTCAAGCCTAGGGGAGCTTGTGCTCAACCTTATTTAAAGGAGCAAGTACAACTTTCTCTGTATTTCCTGTTAAATCTTAGCTGTTAATTACTTTGCTGCACTCAAAACTGAAAAATCAGTGTTGCTGTAAAATCACATATCTTTTAAACTGGATCCAGTGGGGAAACTTGATTAGCATTTATCAATACAGAGTCCCTGCCAGAAAGAGGACAGCTTTGCCTCCACCCAGTAGGAGCTAACAGGGTACAGTGTTAGTCAGTGCTTTGCTATATAATGAGGTTAAGAAAACAAGGTCAACTAGAACAGCCTGTCACCCAGAAGCTTCTCCCAGACTGAACTGCTTCTCTCAAGGTTCAAAACAGTTACATTATTTTTTTTTAATACAGTTTCCCAAAAACAAGAAGGAGGGTGAAAACATGTCATACTTATGATGTTAAAATACAGTATAAAATAAAATAAAATAAAATAAAATAAAATAAAATAAAATAAAATAAAATAAAATAAAATAAAATAAAACAAAATAAAATAAACCAGAAGGAATTGCATGCTGTAGAGAGCTTAGGACTGGCATATAGACACCTTTGTCTTTAGCAAGCTACTTCAAATTCTGCTGACAACAGCAGTGACCAAAAATCTGGTAAGTTCCTCAGCACTGCTGGCAGAATTAACTGCTCTGAGACTAGTCCCTGGTGCCCCACTGTCCTTGTCATCACTGTCTCTGCAGGCAGCCTCAAGAGGCAGGACCCAGCAGCACCAAAGAATTATCAGTGTTTGCTCATCCAGAGCGAAAAGGGAGGGTTGCTCCAGGACAGGGCTGAAAACTACGCACACAGCTGCTGTTATGCAGTACTTTTTCTTGTGTGCAGGGCTTTTTTTTGTGTATAACCAAGTTGCTGCAGTCTCTGTAGTTCTCAGTTTTATTCTGTATCTGGGTGGGGGGCGGGGCGCGGGGAAAGCAACATTTTCTTAGGGCTTCTGTGCTTTTCTTTAACAACCAGTATGTCCAGTTACCCACAAAAGTTGAGGCATATGCCTTACATGTTACCAGTAATGCAGGGCAGGTATTCTCTTTTCTACTCAGCTCCAAGGAACCACAGATTGCCAAAAGCAACTAATTTAGAAACTTTAGAGCCTAGGTTTGTTCTCATTTATGTCAGGGTGAATAAACTCAACAGAGCCAGTAGATTGACATTAGTGAAGGGAAATCTGACCCTTGGTGTTCATTTGTGAGAAGAAAAATGCAAGTTGATTACAACCAGTTAGTCTGGGCTAGCAGTAAGTTAGCCAAAAGCAATGGTAACCACTGAGACACAAATTCAGTTCTATTAAACATCCAATTTAAGGGCCAAGAATCTTGTACAGTTCAGACCTTCTGACACATCTAGAGTCCTATGTTGGTGGAAACAAGCAAGAACAAGTGCATGGGCACACAAATACAACATATCTCTTTTTGATAAGCATTAATCAACTATGATTGGGAAAGAGGCAATGTCAGGATTTGCTAATGCAAACTGACAATCGCATGTTAAAATTGCCCCTGTTTGCTGGATAATGTATTAAGGATGATCCACTGTACTCAGCGCTATATAAACTAACACAAGCTGAGAGTCCCTTCCCTGGAGAGATTACAGACTTGCTGGAAAGGCATGAGCCAACATATGTCAGAACAGCTTTATGAGCAAACAGTACCTTTTTTTGGGCAAAGTCTGCTAGTCTGCAAACCTAAGAGAATGGAAGGCACTGGCAATAGTGCCTTGACACAGGAAGAGTCGAGTCCGTGCTTTCAGCCCTGAGCATGGGAGTTCTTCACTTGATCATCCTTGGGAATTCTCCTTCACAGAATGTGCTACAGAGATACCCCTGACCACCCGCACAAGACACCAGCAGGCATCCTCTCTTTTAAAGCTGCCTCAAAAATTGGGACAAAATCCTTCCCA
>VYZR01014205.1:36634-49402 GCA_013400675.1 Oxylabes madagascariensis
TTTTTTTCTACTTCTGTGAATCACTGACACTTCCAACTCCCTTAAAGCCAAACTGGCACAAGTTTCTCTATCCTTTCTACACGTAAGCACAGCCAGAATGGTCACAGAGCACAGCAAGAGGTCTAAGCTCTCATATACACGGAGGTGTTCCTCCTCAGTGCTGCCAAAAGAGCTCAAAACCTCACTTGCCCCCTGAGGAATTTGCACATATAGCAGGTTTTCTACAAGCTGAACACTGATGTATCCCACTCCATCAGTCCCTTTGCTGCCATGTTATATCATGCAGGTGAACAGGTAAGTTGCAGACAGTGATGATTTTTCTTTTTGGTAGCAATTGGCTCTACAGATCTGTAGCACAATTAACCAGACTGGATCTGAGCAGAGATTTTGGGGTATATAATTTTTTCCCCCATCTGCAAACTGCAACGTTCTGGGGAAGCAGTGGAACATCAGAGACAGGCACCAGACGTTTTGTAATTGGACCAAAGCTCTCTGCTTTCATCAGGAGGAGAAATATTCTAGAAGAGAGTATGTGCCACAGTTCTTTACTGTGAGGGTGGTGAGGCATTGCAACAGGTTGCTCAGAAAGGTTGTGGATGCCCCTGAGGATATATAAAGCCAGGCTGGATGAGGCTTTGAGCACTAGACCACCTGATTTAGTGGAAGGTTTCCCTGCCCATGGCAGAGGGGCTTAGATGATATTTAAGGTTCTTTCCAACTCAAACCATTCTATGATTCTATGAATCAGAAGCAGGAAGGTAAGCATTTGCTTCTCAGAGCTGAATTCATCAGTATAGAAGAGAATATATAGTGTGTTTCATACAAAATAAAACCAGAAACAGCAGGTCTTGAGGGCTCAGCAGGACTTTTTAATTTCTAAATCACTTAATCAGCTGGCAGCTCTGTAGCTGTGCATGAGGGGCAAAACTTGCCACAGTGTTCATGGGCAGTACAATATTGCAGCCTTCTCTGGAGACTCTGCTCTGGGCACAAAGGGAACTGCACACCCAGGCACGGCCGCAGCTGCTGGTGCAAATCAGAGTTAACACTAAAGAAACCACTGCCACAGAATGAATGCAAATCACCAGAGGGCTGTCATTTAAAAGCAACATGGGAGCAAATAAAGGCTGAGGCAAGTAACTAGCTAGAATTAGATCTGGGAGGATTACAGGAGAAGCCCTACTGAAGAAGACAATTTCTGAGTGTCTCTTTGTTCAGCCTTTACCCATCTAATCTGAAATACTCAAGCTCATTTCAAAGTATTCAATTTTGGTTTTATTAAAAAAAAAAAAAATAATCACTCTTGGCTGTGACAGTCGGCTCTCCAGCTAGTAAGAAAATTTCAGAAGTTTTTGTAGTAAATAGCTTCCAGCAGAGAATGATTAGCATGAAGATTGATTGCATGATTTGCCGTAGTATATGGTAAATGTTTTCTGCAACTAAATAAGAAGAGAATGATCCTACTCTGTGGGAGGGCTGCCTTTAACTGCTCAGAACATCCCAGGGAAAAATAGGTGCTCTTAAACACCTATAAAAGAAGTACTAAATAGTGTTTTCTCTTTCCACCTCGGAAGGTCAGGATGACCTAGCACTGTGGCAGTTATGTTTTTAACTTAGAGGATGATAATTACAGGTACATTTCCACCTCCAGTGCTGAGAGAAAATACCACACTTGGTATTAATCACACCTTTAGTACCAAGCAGTTGTGTGTGTGACCCCCAGTGTCTTTCACTGGGACGAGCAGACCTGTGGCAGTGGCAAAGGCAGCTCTTACCTGAGCTCTCAGCCTGGTACAGCTGGGTTGTGCTTCCATGTTCACCAGAGCTACAAGAGGGCTGTATAATAAAAAAGCAGATATCCTCAAATGTACAATGGACTCTTAACAATGCCCCAGATCCTATTCCTCACCTCTTTTCACCAAAATGATAAAAAGCCTGCCTTCTACCTACCAAATTCACAACTAGACACCCCCATCATGTGTCTGCTCAGCCTGTTTTCTTTAATGAAAACACATTCCAGAGAAAAGGCTCCCACACTGTCACTCAAAACAAATATGCAAAATTAATAGCATATTTCAAGATCTTTGCAGGCACAATCCCATTTTCTATGACGGAAAGAGCCTATTTTGGAGGAAAGCAAGCAGTGCACTTGCCTGCAGCCTGAGGAAAATGTGCAAACCATCCAGAGTATCCTTGAGAGAAGAAAAGGACCCATCTGTCTCAGGTCTCTATTTCTAACAGTGCACAAATAACACTTCTAGAATCAGCCTTGAATCATCAGAGCTGCTTTACTGCATCACTCACACTGCAGCATTGCTGAGGAGAGAAGTGGGGCAAGACAGAACCTCCATAACTGAGCACCTTCTGAGCTGGGAAAAAAGTTTTGACAAAACAGTCCTTTAATTTCTCCTCCATCTCTCTCACATTCAAAAAAGAAGGGAAGGTGGATCCTCAGACTTGGGAAAGGAAAGGAGCTAGGTAGATGCTGGAATTTAAGACAGTTGTTTGGCAGCAGGTAGTTTTTTGTAAAAGGCTCCATGGCTCAGTCTCATCTGAGGCTTTGCAAGCAGAGAGACTCAAAAACACTTCAGTCATTACTTTGGATTCCCAGACTTTCAGACATGCACATGCTCGAAAATCCAACAAAAATATTATAATCAGTGCTGCAGAGACTCTGTGGGGGATACTTAGGATGATTTCCCTCTCCGGTTTTTCATTTCACTTACCCTTCTATAGCTGGTAGTATCTATACACTAACATTATTCTCCTTTCTGCTTTAATTCGGGCTTGGAGCTGCCTTAAACTGATTTTGTGCTTACTTAAGAAGCTATGTTACTGCCAGCAAGACATGGCTTTTACTGAGAGCATTTCCCCCCAATGACTTTTTAATCTTCCTACCCTTGACCTTTCAGTTCAAAATATTAAACAAATCACAAGCTATTACTTGTATTTATTAGGCCATTAAAAGCCAAACCCACCTTTTCCCAAAAGCTATGTAGCAAAAGGGGAGCCCAAAGCAAGAAGGTCTAGATAATTATAGTACTAAAGACCAAACACATGTGAATTATTCTTCTGACATTTTCCATTCTTGTTGCCATCGTCCTAATGAAAATGAGGTGCCAGAAGCTTCATCCCCCATACTCAAACTTTATGTGATTTCAGTTATGTGCTGCATTACTTCGCGTTTTTTCAATATTTGGAAGCTGGGCCAGCTAGCCATTCTCCTAAATTTTTGACTACAGACTTAACAACCCGGGGAGAGGAATACATTTTAAGACCCAAGTTTTCAGCCTATATAAATGCACAGATATGGAAAATCTTATGCCAAAGCTCTTCTGTGCAGTGTGCCCACTAAAAGGCAACACACAGAGATATACAACAGGTCAAAGATCTAGAAAGAATTTTTAGTGAAGCAGAAATTTTCAGGAAAAAAGCAAAAAAAAAACAAATAAAAGCTACAAAAAACCCTACACAAACTTCAAGGACCAAGAGGTTTAAGAACAGCTGCAAGATTTGGCAGTGTTGATGGTATTTTAGACAAAGTAGCTATTGCAGAATAGGACAGTTTACAGCAATAGATATCACAGTGGTTTCCTTCTCTTTCTTCCAGTGACTACATTTCAGACAAGATTCCGTTAACTTACTTTGCCATAATATTTTTTTTAAGTTCAAGTGGTCTGTGGAGAACGTGAAAGGGCATTGTATATCAGCGTATTATGACAAATACTTCCATGTCCAACACTGCCAAATAGCCGTATTTATTCACCTGCTTCTGCTCAACCCAACTCTTGTATGAGGAGCTGCAGCACATTAACTTGAAATGCTGAATTTTGAGCTGCTGTCCAAGAGGGCAAAAAGCTCATATCTGTGAGGAAGTGGGAGATGTTCAGGTGCCAGCCAATATATATTAAAAAGCATGACTTCCAAGTGCAGAATCAAAGAAGGCAGGAATAAAAAGTATATTTGAGAGAAGTCTTTACTAGTATTTTAATTTGCAATGGAGGATCCACAGACTTTCTCAGAGCTACTCCAACAGCCCAAGGTGACAAAGAGCAGGTGCCTAGTTGTTTCACTCTTCCCTGGCAGAGGAAGGTCAGCTTGAGTTCTGCTAAGGCTTTTGTTACAGCAAGACAGTGGAAGGCACAGTTCTCAGCCCAGAAAAAGATTTATAAGGTTTGGTGTTATTACTTGTGTTATTACTGCCTGTGCCTTCATAAAGGCATTAACAGACAAGGAAAGGGCTGAAATGCTCAGAGGCAGGGAGCTTCCAAGTGGCACTTTCATCCGACCCTTGAGTGTCTGCAACTGGTCCTTCTTAGCAGACCTATTCACACTTAGAGGTTACCAAGTTTTACAGCCAGCCCCCTGTAACAAGATGAGGGTGATGCACATTTTGCTTTAAAAGCAGCAAACTCGATGTGGTACTTTCACACCACTCAGCTGAGCACACATTACAGTGCTGTCTTGGTCTCTGTTAACAATCATGAAGAGATATCAGACATTTCCTAAGAATCAGGTTACAAAAATGTAGCTAAGAGACATGCAAGGACATGAAAATTCCAATGAGATAAAAGCATCCCTGTTTACATAGCAATTCTGCTTCATTAGACTCAATGTTGCTTCATTATATTCAATGCCATTTAGTTTTGATTTCAAGGCTACTTGTTTATACTGAGCGAGAGAGGGGGAAACACTAAAAACTCAGGGCTGAATGCAATGTTGAAATGGATTTTAATATGCAATAAAATGC
This sequence comes from Oxylabes madagascariensis, assembly GCA_013400675.1. Lineage (NCBI taxonomy): Eukaryota > Metazoa > Chordata > Aves > Passeriformes > Timaliidae > Oxylabes > Oxylabes madagascariensis. The sequence goes on from VYZR01014205.1 coordinate 41,385, forward strand.
ATATATCATGTTCTAGTTAAGATAGCATCACTATTTTCTTACATATGTTACTGTACAAACGATATCCTAAAAATTAAATTTGCCTTCACTAAATCTCATAAGCAGAGAAACTCTTGATTGAAGCAATTCAGAAACTTCAGAACAGAGATATCTTTTTCTGCATACTTTGCTAGATGACATCCACTCCTATTCAGGGCTTCAAATAAACTTTTTTTTCTCAGGGATGAATTTCACTTATTAGTATTGATGCATACATCCATCTGGAGTCTTTTGCAATGGCAAAAATCCAAGGGACATGGGCTGGTACCTTTGAGGCAGCATAGACTACTTGCCACACTGTCAAATTGCCTACTTTCTTAAAACGCTTTTTATCAAATTTCTTATATGCAGCACCTCAAACCCGCAAAGGGCCTAATTTTTCATTTTATTGTATGCTATTTTACACATCTTGCTATAGGGTTTCCCTGAAAGTGCATAAACTCATTTAATTGTTCCCAGTGCTGACTCCCATTTAATTAAATGGTAGTACTCCAGCAAGATTTATCATACAGAAATTGAGACTTTTTAAAAGCTGCAACAGAACATATAATAGATGTGTCACATTTTAAAAGCCTAATTAAATCTGTTGTTTCTCTGTGTCCTCAGCATGTCTCTCTCAAGTGTAAGATATAATTTTAAATGGCCGAGATGTTTATTTCCGTGATCATATGAGTCGGATCCCCATTTTGGGTGGTTGCTCCTGGCAAAGTGAATGGAGCAGTCAGTAAGTGTGTGGTGTGAGGCACCGAATATAACTCAGATATGTGAAAGGAGTGAGAACCAGAGGACATGCTTTGCCCTTTGTGGGTTTTATCTGATGTCCCTGGATGGGAAAGAGTGCTGAGTCAGGCTTGGGGAGGCAGGTGGAAACCCTGTCCCATTCCCTCCCAATGTGCACAGCTTTCTCGCCTTCTACACTCCCAAACTGAGCCTGAGCCCTGCAGAGATTAACAGCGGGAGAGCTGGACCACCAGGGAACCTTCCCGCTTCACTGAAGAGCCTTTACGATACAAACCCATCACTAATGTGCTGCAGGGGCTGGGCTTTACCTGCCTGCAGCAGGGAGCCGAGCGGCTCGTAAATCAGCAAGGAGGACAGAGAAGGGTGCAAAGCACCCTGTGCCTGCTCTGCTCCCAGTGCCAGCACGGGAGCAGAGCAGGCACAGAACGCTCTCCTTCAGAGATGCCTCCCAGGACAGGCCGTTCTGAGCTGCCCCTTCCCCAGGGATGTGCCTCATAAATAAAAGTCATTTGTCTGGAGCTGGCTGGGATGGCGGCTTTGCATGAGCTTCCCCCTCCTAGCTCGGGGATTCTGGAGTTTGGTTTCTTTAACCACCTCACGTGCCAGCTCTCAGATGCTAAAAGGAAAAAAAATTACAGTGATCATTAGGACAGAGCCAGGCAGAATTTTTTCCACAGCCCCCAGCGTTAAGTGGACTCTGGTCCCAAAATGGAAGCTCCCAGCCCTTGCAGGGGTAATTAGGCTACAGCCAGTCTTTCTAAGAGAAATTCCCCCTTATCGGTAATCTCGGAACAGAAGGGATGTGCAGCATTTCAGAGACAAGCTGAGCTCCAGCCGAGGGAGGATTTGAGCCCGTGAGGCCAGACTCGGCTGCCCCAGCAGGGTTTGAGCAGCAGAGCAGAACCCAGGGCTCACCTCAGCTGCTTCTGCGGTGGTCAGAATCACTGCACCCCATCCCTTCTGCACCGTTAATATAATCTCAGCTCATTTTAAAGGCTATCAAATACTGCCAGTCCCTAAAAATGAGAATAATAACAGGCACCAAGGGAGGCAAATTCCCCTAGAGATCATTGGAGATTATCTTAAGAGAAGAAAATTCAGTACAAGCTCAACCTAAGATGTAATAACTCCCGAGAAACACCCTTTTATGGAGAATCAGAAGCACGGTGGTTATTTAGTCTTTGGCATCTATAACCTCTTATAGTGAAGAATACATTGTAATTATTTAGTCTTAAATAAGTAATCACTTTTTTCCTGCTTTAATATTCTGAAAATAATTATATTACTTGAGGTTCATTAACTGTTTCCAGCAGAATAACCAGCTTTATTTAATTAGCTGGATAAAGCTTTTTAGTTACTTATTTTCTTTCCATCACTGATTAAACATTAGTTTCAGAAGATTAGCAGCCATTTTCTTCCAGTCAGTATGCTCTCTAGTTTATAATCTTACCATGGGAGAAAAAAAATTGCAGTAAATCAAACTGAAATGCTGTGCTTACTTAGAAAAGACATCAGTGAGAAATAAGGTTTGCTGAAGTCTTTCATCTGCTTTCTCATCCTTAGCAGTGGAAATGGTAAAATGTCCAAAAGCAAAATGAATACCACTTGTAAGGGACCAAATTCTCTTGCTACACCTTTATTATTGAGCAAGAACTGTACTCTGGTTATCCTCAAAGGGACACTGGTATGACATAAGCATAAACCTGATTTAATACACGAACCATGAATTCCACTCACCTAGATTTGATACCAAAGCACATCACTTCACAGATTGAAATATGAACTGTTGCTCTCCCAATCCAATTCCACACATTATGGGCATCAAACATTCAGGATTTATTGTTTTCCTTAAATCTGACTTTAGGCAATTCCTACAGCAGTCAGTTCTACGTGTTTTCTGTAGAAGTGGTGAGTCAAACATGCCCCTGCATGCTTCAGCGGACCAAAAAGGACAAAATAAGTAAGTGTGCACATATGAGACCTTTTCAGCAAAGTACAACTCCTTGTATGCTACTCTGGAAGAAAAGGGGGGTGAAGGGAAGACAATGGTGAAAGTAAGGAAGAAAATGTCTTGGAAACAGACACTGTCTGTGTCTTTAGCGAAAAGCACCATCCAGGCAGCAAACAGCCTTGCCATCCCCCAGGCCGCCAAGTGCAGGGAGAGGAGGACTGCAGGCTATGGTCCTTGGGCAGGACCCTGGGCCACTGGGAATCCGACACAGGCTCAGCAGGTGAGGGATATTTTTATCAACAATTTACATTCCTGTGTAAAGGACCAGTCACTGCAGAAATCATTACCTTCTCTTGCTGAACACCATCTAAACTCCACAGTGACAAAGATCTGGACCACCAAAAACAAATGATCATGGGATGGCAACATAAATTCTACTGCAGTAAGAGAATCAACAGCTTTGTAGAAACAAGATCTAACCACATCAGCTATCTACTACTGTCTTATCTTTTTTAAATTTTAGCAAACAGAACCTTCACATCTACAAAGCCTACAAATACAAGCATGAAATTTTATATCCCTCTTTTCAGTAGGGAAAGAAATACTGTCTCAGCTTGCTTAGCCAGTTAATTTTCGTGCCCTGCACAAATTGTGTTAGTCTGCAGCAGCAAAGCCAGAGCTTTCCCACTGTCCCTGCAGCACATTCCCTTGGAAGTAAGCACAGCCAAGCAAATGCATGACTGCAGACTTCAAAAAGATGCACTGCTTTGATGTGCCATGGGTTTCTGGTAGAGGGTGTTAGCAGGGATGTCAGGATTGGTGTACAGATCTTTAGTGAGAGCATAAATCTATTTCATCATCAATAATAGACATTTGAAATGAAAATGCAATTTGTTTTAACGGAAAATTACAGTGTTCTGTAGATTGTAATTTTTAAATATTTAGTCACTGTTACCTTTCCTCTGCTCAAGGCTTGTTTTTTACCAGTATCATACAAACACAGACCTAAACTCTCAGATCTCTTTACAGAGTCAAAAATCTCTCTACATTTGCCATCCTAAAGCAACTTTACTGCAAACTGCGGCTTCAGGGATAATTCAGTCTAAATATTCCTGCATGGCATGTGCAAAGGATATCCATGTAAGGACCCTTGCAGCAGAGGCAATGGTGTACTATAAATGACTGACAGGAAGATTTTGGGAAGAGCCTCTGTTTATTTGCACTAAGTCAATACTCAGCCAGCCAACAGTCAGAATTCAGACACCATTTAACACGTATTGTCAGTAACGTGATCTCTTTGAGCATTATACACATTTTCACAGTGGGTGAAACCTGCCCAGAATTCAACAAAATATATCCATCTATTGTCTGGGTGTTGCGGAAGAAAGATGAAAGTGACATAGGGAAATGGTTTGCTTTCTTTTCAGGCAAGTGATGGGGTCACGAAGCAAAAAAATATTTCAGACTCTCATTTCCTCCCTGCATAAGCAGTTACTAAGTTAGAAAAAGTCTCTTTACAAAAGAGGACTTGATATGTGCTTGTATAAAGGATGAGGGAAAACTGATAGTAGGTGGCCCTGGTTCTCATATTCCCAGAGCAAGATTGATGTGGAGGATCACAAATTCAGCAAAGCAAAATTTCTCCTTAAGCATAGTACAACTTGGCAGGCTATTAAAATTCCCTTCTAGAGCAATGGTATGGGGGTAATTTAATTCATTATTAGTGAAATTCTTCAGTGCAAAACAGTAAAACCAGAAATTCTTCAGAATTAAAGGACAAAAATATTTTCCTTTTTTCTAAACATTATTATGTTAAGCATGTTATTCCGTTTCCCTATCCCTCAAAATCTGGCTTGCAACAAAACTGGAGGATGAAGCCAACAGCTCTGAAGCAGATATAGCACTGATTTCAGACAGCAACTTCATTGACTCCAGTGAGTCGCTCTGGGCCACCACAATAAATTTGCACCAAGAGCAAGGTCACTGCTGCAGTTTAGCCAGTCTGTGAGGAGAGCTCCTCATTAAGCAAAGGGACTCCTATTTAAGGAGGACAACTAAGATCTTGATCCAGCATGAACTGGCAAAGCTTTATTAACTTTAGTTCGATAGACTTCCAAAAATTTCAAACTTGCGGCTTTGACAGCCATTTCACAGATGCTCCTTCCCTCCAGCTCTGAGCCTCTCTGCTGGCTCTGTCCTGCTTTTCTGTACTTTGTTGGCATCTCACAGCTCTGAAAACTACCACTTGCTCTAAATTTTCTAGCCCATGCTCATAGCCAGCAACTGTGGTTGTTGTTGCTCCTTTTCAATTTAGTGTTGTCATCTTGACTGACTAAATGGCAAATCTTTCAATAGCTGATGTGTTTTTCAACTCACCATCTACAAAATAAGCATCCGACACTCAAGGTCACAAATAGAAGTTGGGGGAGCAGTAAAAAGCAACCCCTAAAAGCCAAACAATAGGAAACAAAATTAAAAATCCCTACATTTACTCTTTTTCATGGAGGACTGGTTTGCATTTTTAACTGCTTGGGACTATCAGAACAGACACTTCTCAGTCTGTAGATGGGTGGCAGGTTTTGGCAGCACAAAAAGTCATTACAATAAGTTCCCTTCACTGTACACCCAAACATAACCCCCCACGGGGCACAGGTCATCTGGAAATTTATAAAATAGCTCGCCACCAAGACCAGTTTTCATCTTCTCTTTTAAATAAGAGATAAAAATTGTTTTCCAACAATTTGCACCCTGCAAGAGGATTTCATTGCATCTTGGTAATTTAGGATTTTCTTTCCCTGCTGTCTGCAGTTAAGGATTTCTTTTATCTGTTCCATCTGTGAAGTGCAATGAATTTCTGATAGACTTTATAGCGACTGTCCTTACAGTTTAAATCTTTCCAGAGAACTTGTTTACCTGTGCTTACTAACCAGGCTGTGGTGTACTAAATCATTTAAATGGACTTACAATTTGGTTGTAAAACATCAAGGGATGCTGACCAAGAACACTATTACATTATAAGCAGAAAACTCGAGTTATAAACATTGTTCTCATGCATTATACACAGTGAAGGTTAGATATTTTATGCAGTAATGGAGGCAATAGAAGCAGGTTTTTTTAATAACATTATCAATGTGCAGAACTATCCTGAGTATGACAACATCTTGAACCTCACAATGGGTCTGATTCTGCCCTCAATTAAGTGGTTTTCACTACAATTCGTTTCAATTTTTGCTGTAACGAGAAAATCTGAGCACCACTTGGGCGCTGCATACACATGGGTTATATTGTAGCAGCATTTGGACAATATTACAAACATGATATATTTGTAATATTCCTTTCCATGGAACAAGGTTACCACACATGGTGCCCCTCCAGGGCCCCCTGGACATAGAGAAGCTGGTGGGACTCATGAATGATGTATGAAAACCATATTATTTTATTACAGCAGGATGTAGAACATCCAGACAGAGGCCAGGGCATCATCGTGGCAGCTACTTTAAACTCATAACATAAAACCCCTGAAGTTGATGGCACAAAGGAAGAGGTACTACCATCATTTGATGGAGAGGAAGAATTCAGCTGACAGACTCAAAGATGACCACGCAGAAGCATCTGGCAGAGCCACACGATGTGCCCACACAATCTGGGTCATCTGCCTTTACACCAGGACTCATCTCCCTGTCCTTGTTCAGCTCTGAGTCACTCTTGACTTACTTAAAATGCCACAGCAAACACAAACATCAGTTCCTGAAACATCCCATGAATGCACTCACATTACCCAGGAGGATAGAGCTGTCATCTCTAAAGGGTGATTTAGGGAGTAAAAGTGGATCTGTATATGAATGGGACCAGACCCCTGCTAAGTTACAGAGATAACAGAACTGCACAACATTACTGCTCAGCCTAGAAAACTCATGTTTATGCTGTGTAACTACTGACAGCCCAGGATCCTAGAGAATTTTGTGGAATTAGTGATGATATCCTATAGAGAAGGCCCCCTGAGATACCAGAATGAGTGGCAGCACACTGTGATACTGTGCGGAAAGGGTTTCTTAGCTTAGTTAAATTTAGCCTTTTTCTTGTGGCTATCAAGACTTCACTAGCCATAACAGAGATAGGATTATAAGCCACAGGCATTGCAAAACTTCATCTTAAGGAGTCAAAGGAGAGAATTAGGTCAAAATGATCTGAACCAAAATCTAGTGGTATGAAGGAAGGAGAGCAAAATAGAAAGGAAAACAAAAAATTCATATGACACACATCTTCAGACATTGAGAGGGAGAGAGTCATGGAGGGAGGAGACCCAGGCACTGAAGTGTAAAGGAGACATGATAAGGAGATGCAATGGAATGTGGAACAGGTAGTTTTGGACTTCCCATCTGTTTCTCTGCTGCTGACAACCACCACGTGCACATCACCACATGCTTGTTGTTACCCTTCTGCTGCAAGTTTCCACAGCACCTTCTGAAACAAAAATGGTCATACGACCAATACTTTTACTTTGGACACATAGGTAAAGCTTACTACGGACTTCACAGTGAACTGGGTGTGGAAAGTTCACATGATATTTTACACTGACTCCAGTACATTGGCCACAACAGTCAGCTGGCCCAAACTGGCATGTTTATCAGACCCAGAAGAGGATATTTGCCATCCCCCAACATTGTCTTTGTTCTTTATAAGCTCTGTGGCCACTCCAGCCTAAAAAAGTATCTGAGAGAACTCGAACAGAATAACAGCTCTTCTTTTTGATGAGCAAAAGTTGATTTGATTTATACTTCTTCCACCTAATTTGCAGACAAAGCATAAGAGTGTGCTAATGTGGGGTCAAAGGATGATTCTCTCGGTCAAATTCTGTTCACAGCTCTATGAAAACAAATTTGTACATCCATTTAATTGCTATTTACATTAGTGCACCCAAGTGAAGAAATTGTCTAGTCGACTCTGACCTGACTCTCACACTACAAAAATTCAAAGCACAGAAAAAAATTCTATTTAAATAGCCAATTTTATGCAAAGAGACTGGCAACCTCTGCATCCTTACAAGTCAGAAGTACCACCTCTTAGCACAACCACCACTTCATTTTTAAGTGTGCNTTGCTAAGACAATATTCACTGGGAGTTTATGCAATCCATTCTTGCTTTCTGTTAATTAAGGCACATTACACTGTGGGGTCTCTATGCAAAAAAAAAAAAAACCTGAAAAGACAAAACTGTAAAACTTGTGCCTTCATTTGCACCTTTTGTATTTTGACAAGATCTGAAAACAAAAGGAAAAAAAAAAAAA
>VYZR01014205.1:64174-84547 GCA_013400675.1 Oxylabes madagascariensis
CTGCGCTGCGCCTGCACGCAGGGAGCGCTGCGCTGCCCGCCGCCGCCGCACGGCGCGCTGCCCGCGCCCGCCCGCGCGTAAGTACCGCGGGCTGCTCGCACCGGGACCGGGACCGGGACCGGGATGGGGGGGGACTGCCGTGCCTTTCACCCGCCCTGCGGGCTTGGAGCATCCCTGGCCGTGCGGAGGTGCGGAACGTGGGGCTGAAGTTTTCAAACTTTCAAAATTGAAACGAACCCGGACGCAGTTTTCCCCTTGGGTAGGAGACGCGCATCCTTTCGGGAGTTTTTCTCAAGGGGCAAACTGTCTCACTCTCCAATAGCCTCAGTGACGGAGGAATGGGGTGCAGGTGTCAGGGCTTTCTGTGCTCTCTCGCTGTGGCAGGAAGCATAAACTGCCTTTCCTGTTCCAAAACCAGCGATTTATAGTGGCATAGTTAGATTTAAAGAAACCTGATTAAAATCTTGAGAAGTCACCTTAAGCCTTTTGTCAGTTCTAGGGTTTGTTTTTTCTTTCGTAACTCTGTTGGACTTCTTGTAACCTCTTCTCCCAAAGTTTGTGCGATTAATTTTCCCTCTATCCTGAAGCATCAAAATCGTCTTCACTGTGTTCATTGCATCTTGAGGTTCGGCTCATTGACAAGTTATTGACTAATTTCTTTTCCCCCTCTCTTAGTAAAAAACTGCTGTGAGTTTTGACAGCTGTTTAGATCTCTGCAGGGTAGTCCATCATAACTTTCTGCCTAATGCTTTGCTGGGAATTAGGATTAAATTAAAATAACAGGGCATCATGGACATTCACCACTCACACACTATAATCCAAGCTCATGGTCTAGGAGACCAGACCAAATAATTGATATACATAGGTATTCAAGCGTTCTCTTGTTTATGGGCTCAGTTATAGCCCTGATCTAAACAATCATGGCGTCAAAATATGGGATTAGAGGAGCAGCTGATAGGATGCTTGCCATTTCCAGGATCCCTTGGTTATCTCTGTGTGAATTGAGACGGGGTTTTCATATTATGATCCTTTTGGTAACAAAGTCTATGTTTTCCATTTTCATCTGACTTGTTTGTAAATTTAACTTGCTCTTGAAATTCCCTAGGGATGATACTAACCCTGATCTCCTCTTTCCTTTCTCCCTAGCTCAAGAATGGATAGGAGCAAGAAAACCTAATTTGTAATAATCCAGAGCTGTGTGAACCATTTCTCCAAAGTCGGAGATTCTAGAAAAATCAGTGTCCTGGATTTATTCCCTCCCTATTTCCATGTGTTACCTTAGTGTCAGAGAAAGCAGAGCCCATGGGAACAGGAGATTCTCCCATCACGTTTCCTCCCCAGTATTCACAGCACATGCAGAGCAGGCAGTGGACTAGGCATGTTTATTAGGACGATGCACATCACAGCCCAGAGAGGTTATCAAGAGCCCTAAAAGTACGTGATTTTATTCTTTCTCTGTTTTGGTTTCATCTTTTATTCCTCCTTTTTCCATCTGTCACCCCAAGAAGAAACCACCTCTCAACCTCAGTGATCACATTAGGACAGATAATGGGTTTATGGCTGCTGCCAGTTCTGCCTCATTGAGGGCAACAGGAGTAGGTGATGGACAAAAAGAAGAGAAAAAATTTTCCCTTCTACCGTCAATAGAACATTTAATCTGATGACTGTACACAAAGTCCCGCTATTAGGCTGGCTGTAGAAATCAACTTTATAGTCAGAAAAGAGTTCAACTAAGATTTAGCTCGATACTCCTACAGAGAAAATATTTACACTTAGAGGTAAAAAGAATCCCTGTCTTTCACAGACACGTCCAGCTCTTTTTGCTTCCAACCTGATTTATATTGAACTGGAACCTATACTATTAAAATTTCCACTTCTTTGTATTTTTTTAATAGAAAGCTTGCATTCATCATACAGTTAGAAAGCTGCACGTTTGAATGCAGTCGCTAACCCTACAGGTGTACATGTATTTTCACTCTTTTGTTTAGTTGTTATTCATTCTCTTTTCTTTCATCTCTTCCTTTGGTTTTCATACCAGTTTCTTTTTATTCATTTAGCTGTTGTCTTCCCCTCTCTCTTATTCATACAGTTTTTGGAGCTTTGTTAGTGCTAACTGCCTCTCTTTCCATACCCTTGCAGTTCTCCTAGCTCCCTTCTTCCCCTGCACAGGTATGAGAGAGAAAGCAAGAGCATGTTAATTTTGTCCCCTCATAGACACATCTGTACCTGCATGCACCAGGGGAATCACAGTGTGGTGTCTGCAAGAGCATTAATAATTTGGGGGGGAAATGCTGGTTTAGGTTGTTCCAGCACAGTTCCTGAGGTGCCCACGTCCTTTCATCAGTGCCACTGTAACACAGAAACCAGACCTCAGAAAAGTCCTTCTTAATTGTATGGTCAGTCAAGAAAATAAGCTCCAATATTTAACTCCAGCTATATCTGAGTAAAATCTGATGCTGTAATGATTTGTGCTTCCAAATGTATTTTTGATACTTTGTTATATCTGTAGTATATACCTCATAGGGAAATTTCAGCCGTTTTTCTTGACCCAAGTTATCCTTTCCATGTCACATTATTACTTGAAAACTTCTTTCAAAATTATTGGGCTTCTGACAGGGTGCAGAATTATGGGGTTTATAAAGTCCTGAATTGACCATAATTTTCTCAAGTTCCTGTTTTTGGTTTGGACATTACACAAAAGCTACAGAACCTCCATTATTCTGACACCTTTGAATGCCCTTTGGCTACAATAGCTATGTGTCCTCTTAGTCTCAGCAGAAAAATAATCTTTAATACACCATTATGTTTGGAACCAAAACATGATTTTCCTTCTTTTGAAATCTCATATGTACTTTTGGGATTTGAAACAAAGTCTAGTTGGATTGGCACCCAACTCCAGCTGTGCAGCAATGGGCATTGGATAACTTAAGACATTTTTTCCCCTTCAAAAACTTCATTTCATGGTGAGGTTCACTTTGCTGTACCTGAATGTGTGCCCCTGTGTCCAGAGCTTCTGCAGTGGGGTGAGTGACATGTGATTAGGCACCAAATCACAAAATATCAAATACAAAACTTTGTGGCAAAAATCTGAAGAAGTAGACAGTTCTACCGTGTCTTCATTGGGGCCATATTTGGCTCTTTGGGATTGTCAAAAGAATTCAGTTTCAGCGACAAAGTGTCTTCCATAGGGGATTATATCACCCGTCATCACCTTGTGAAAAATGCTGTTTGGGGGCTTGTGTGAGATAGCACAGTTCACATTTCAGGTACGTAATGCCCAATATGCAGGGCTTTAAAAATCAATGCCAATCCTTTACACTGCCCCCCAGAAGCTGATGAAAATCCTAGGAAAATAGTGGGTTTTCAGCCGTAGTTTCAATCAGTATTCCCAATCCACCCAAATTTAAGGATGCTAAAGATTAAAATGCTTGTCAACAAGAGTCTACCTTATGCATTCACCCTTTGGGCATTAAAAATACAAGTAATCCTATAAAATAGACATATTAAAATATAACAAACAGTCCAGCTATAACTCATTCATACCTATTGCTATTGGCCCTGTGCTTTTTATGTTATTATTGTTATTTATCAGTTCAACTAAACACTTTTTGCAAAAGGTCAGTTCTGTAATACAGCCATTTCCTCCAGTGGTGTCAGTGGGCTCAGGCTTTGACTCCTCCTCAGCAGGACTGCAAGAAGTCCTGAGCTCCTGGGGTATCCAGATCTCTCAAAAGCTTTTCTTGGAGCTTGAGTCTATGTGGTGGCAGTTCCTGTCTTTCCCAATGCTCCTGGATAGCCTTAAATACATTTAGCTTGACCATTTCAAACCTTACTGCCTAGAATTAGGTACCTTGAAAACCAATCTTGATAACATAGAAATGCCAAGGGCTGCTGAATGCCAGGAAGTCTGGATGGCTCTCCACTTCTTTCTTTCTTTTTCCAAGGATGAGAAGTCCTGCAATTCTGTGGAGCCGCAGCATTGTCAGTGCTGAATGACAGCAACGAGTACAAGCATACAAGTTATGATGCATTAGACATGAAAGAAACTTTACAGGTTTTCTTAAAAGCACAAACATACATCCTTTAACAATAGTCTTCAAAACAGTGCAGGCAACTTGTATTAAAGATGGGTGTATCCCTCCTTTCATGAGCTACAGAAGTCAGGCCAGCAGTGTGGGCAAGTTAGATGTATAAAAGATTTGTAGCTTTGTAAAAACATTCTTCTGTCAAAACCTTCCTCAGCTGAATGACCTATATCTGAGTTTCACAATCTGAGTGCTGTCAGAAAGAAATCTGAACAGGCCACCCCACCAGGAAGACTGAGCAGATAAGACATCTGCAGACAGAGAGGAATAGCCTCACGTTCACAATTCCTGATCCTCAGGGTGGACTTCAACTGCAGCAGGACATAAGCAATCCAAGAGGTTCCTGGAATCCTTTGATGATAACTTCTGTCTCCAAGTGATAGAGGAGCCAAGGAGGAGAGGTGCAGTGTGAGCCTTGTTCTCACCAACAAGGAGAGGCTGGTGGGGAATGTGAAGCCCAAGGGCAGCCTTGGCTGCTGGAACCATAAATGATGGAGTTTGAGGACCTCAGGACACTGAGGAGGGCACATAGCAAGCTCATTACCCCTGACTTCAGCAGCCTTTGATCTCTTCAGGCACCTGCTTGGCAGAGTCCCAAGGGATAAAGCCCTGGAGGGAAAAGGGGCAGGGAAAATCAGAGGAAAATCTGATTTCTGAGGGAAATCAGAAAGCTGGCTTATATTCAGAGATCAGCTCCAGGCTCAGGAGTGATACATCCCAACAAAGAGGAAGTCAGGCAAATCACCAAGAGGCCTGCATGGATGAACAAGGAACTCCTGGACAAACTCAAACAAAAAAAGAAGAACTAGAGGGTGGAAGCAGGTACAGGTAGCCCAGCAGGAACACAGAAAAATTAAGCAGACAGGATCAGGTTAGGAAAGCTAATGCCCTGATGGAAGTAAGAAAAAGGGAGACATAACCCCCATTTTTACAGAGGGAAATGAGGAATACCCAAAGAAATACATGCCACTCAGTCTCACCTTCATGCCTGGCAAGATCCTGGAGCAGATCCTCCTGGAAACCATGCAAAGGTGCATGGAAACTAAGGCAGTGATTGGTGACAGCCAATGTGGCTTCATTAAGGGCAAGTCTTATACCTGACAAATTGGGTGGCCTTCTAAGACCGGGTTACAACAGCGGTGGATGACAAAAAGGCACTGATATCATCTACCTGGACTTGTGCAAAGCATTTGACGCTGGCCTGCATGATGTCCTTGTGTTCAAAGTGAAGAGAGGTGGGTTTGATGAGTGTGACACTTGGTGGATAAGGAGTTGGCTGGGTGGTTGCACTCAGTGTTAGTCAATGGTTCAATGTCCGAGGGGAGAGCAGTGACAAGTGACATTCCTCAGGGGTCATACTGGGAGCAACTCTGATTTACATCTTTGTCAGCAGCATGGTCAGTGGGACAGAGCTCATTCTCTGTAGGTTTGGGGATGGCACTGCGCTGTGTGGGGGGATCAGCACGCTGGAGAGTAGGGACCTTGAGAGGTGGGAGAGGCTCAAGGCCTTGAGACTGTGCAAACCTCATGGAGTTCCGCAAGGCCAAGCGCAAGGTCCTGCATATGGGCCAGGGCAATCCCAAGCACAAATACAGGCTGGGCAGAGAATGGATTGAAGGCAGTCCTGAGAGGGACTTGGGGGTGCTGGTGAACGAGAGCTCGGACATGAGCCATCATTGTGTGCTGGCAGTCCAGATAGCCAATGGTATTCTGGGCTGCATCCAAAGCAGCATGAGCAGCAGGGCCAGGGAGGGGATTTTCCCCTTCTACTCCACTCTTGTGAGAACCCATCTGGAAAGCTGCATCCAGCTCGAGGGCTTCCAGCATAAGAAGGATGTGGACCTGCTGGAGCAAGTCCAGAGGAGGCCACATAAATGCTCAGTGGGAGGGAGCTCCTCTCCTAAAGAGACAGGCTGAGAGAGCTGGGGTTGCTCAGTAAATATTCATAGAATCATAGAATGGTTTGGGTTGGAAAGGACCTTGAAGATCATCACTTCTCACTCCAAGCCATTGCCATTACAACCAGCACGCTTCTCACCCATCAGCATGTCACAAGGAGGTAGTAGACTCATGGCCTGATGTAATTGAAAGCCAAGATTTGGTTTTATGTTTTACATCTTCAGTCACATTTCCATTTCCTTTGTTTTTGCGAGTGGTTCCACAAAAGGAATGCTTTTTTTTCCGAGCAGCCTGAGCTGATGGTGCAGTTACAGGGTTATAGAGCAGGAATTTCTCAGCTTCTACTTTTTGCATCTTCCTGAAGTTTTTTTCCTTTTGGCTCAGAGTGTTAAAACCTACAGCAGATTACTTCTACCTGTCTCTACTCTTTAGGGAAAAAATACATTCTTCAAGCTGCATGACTTAGTTTCATTTCTGATATAACCAAACTTCACACACAGCAAAACATGCCAGCATCAATCTAGGGACAGGTATGACCCAATAGCAATGGCATGACAAATATATATATCCTTATATCACCCTTGTTAGGTAGGGAAGCATTGTTATTCCCAGTTTGCTGACAGGGAGATATAGTCCAAGGGAACTAAATGATTTGCCCCAAATCATACAGACTTTTTGGAACATAGCTAGGGAGTGACTTCCAGGCTCCTTGGTACATCCAGATTTGCAACTCCTAGATACAGTATGTATGACAGCCTACCTTTATAATGTGTCGGTATGACATATTTTTAAATATATAAAAAAATATACATAATTTGATGACCATTTAACATAAATATTGACAATAATAAACATACTTCTTCATATAAAGGATTTTGATAACAATGAAAAAAAAGCAGGTTATGTGAATAGCACGGAAACACTTCAGTCAAAAAAAGCCTTGAGGGCGTGAGTTTAAGGATGGGAAACAAATATCTCTGACTAGATATTTGTCATTCTAAAGCAAAATGGAGCAATTATCTGTTTTCACAGAGATAACATTTTGAAATACGTTAAATATTTTCCTATGGCCGTTATCAGGGAGAGTGTGGTCATGGATAAATAAATTGGCTGGTAAATGTACTGTGGTTCAGGTGTGGAGAATGGTAAAATATGGCTCTGTCTCCCACATCATTGTTAATTTCTCAATCAGAGAAACTAAAAAATTAAAAATTAAAGTCCACACTTGCTTTGAATCAACTAACCATACTGATGTAATTTATTTTAAAAATTAATTCCATTATACCAGCCTGACTTGAAATTCTTTTACATTCTGTACACAGCCACATTCGTGATGCCACACTGCAATATTACAAGGATATTGCTGGGAGGAGAACATGGTGCAGCAAACACAAAGGCATTGTTTTAATAGAGAAAGCTTTACATGAAAGCCACTTCTGAGGATCTAACTTTAAATAGCCTGTAGCTTCCTTAACTGTGAATGTAGCAGCCTACTTTCATCAGGCTATAAATTTACTTCATAGGTTGTGATTATTATTGATTTGATGGTGATTACTCTCAAATTTATGCTGTTGAGGAACTGACCCAATATCTTTTGAATTCCATTTAGCTCAGTTCAATGACAAATTGATCAGGCCCCAGAGGTACAGAGAAGGGGGGTGAAAATAAGATAGCATTATGCTTTATTGGTTTTCTCCCTACCATAATGGTACAATTATAAACAAGGAAACCCCATGCCTTACAACCCTTTCCTCCCTCTCTTCTTTTTTTTCAGATCATTTACTCATCTCCCTATAAAAGTAATCCCATCACATGCATTTGAAGGACTTCAAGATGCCTTCATCATGTAAGTTGTCAATGTTTTCCGTAGGCTTTTCCTTAATTTCTTACAAAAATCATCCTTTTATAATAATGTAAAAATGTGTGGCTAATACACTCTATTGATGAAAAAAATACACAGGGGAAGGATAAACATAGCATTCCTTTCATGTAAACAGCATACAAAAGATCCTTTGAAAATATGTGATTTTTAACAGCTGTTTAAAGATCAAATAATGAAATATTAATCATGTTAGAGACAACTGGATACAGCTTAGTAACTGATAAGAGGAGCATTTGATTAGCAGAGGAGATAGATTTCTATCATCAAACATTACCTCTGCAATGACAACCAAGGGCACTCTGTGGTTATACATTTATAGAAGACCCAAATAAGACATTTCTTCAGCATTTTGCAGTGAGAGATAATCTTGGCAGGGGTTCAGTAGGACTGAGCCCTTTCTTTGATCTTTCAGTTTGCAAGTGCCGTAATTTTGCACACCGGGTTTGTACTGCTTCTTGACCCTCAGCATTGTACCTATTTTCCATCAAGGATTCAGACCGTAAGGCTCTTCTCATCCCCTTGCCCTCATTTCTGCTGTTATTCTAGCTGAAATGGCATGCTTGAGTCTCCATTATTTATTTTTTTTATGTTGTTTGCATTGAGTGGCCTCTAAGGGACAAAGCTGATGACACAGCAGTGCAATGAAGAGCAGGGGAATGACCTCCCCCGGAACCTAAGCAGCAGCACAGAAGATGCTGCTTTCTTTTCAAGGTGCACTCTTTCTACTTCTTTGCCGCACATACCCAATTGCAATACAGTATTAAAACAGAATCCAGTGGTGCTATATTCTTGCGTTCACTTGCATCTGAATGTTTAATGAGAACTTAATCATTTTCACACTGGAGGCCAACTTAAATCTACAAAATTTCTCCTACCTGTATGACTTGAGGCTATTCTCAAACTGTACACATGTCATATTCTCCATAAAGAATGGTTTGTTCTTGGACATTTTCTCCTCCATAACAAGTATCTAATTGATCTTTTTATGTGCTTTAATGAATCTCTCCAAATTAACTGTGTGCAAATCAATGTATTTTTCTGAAGTTCGTTTGTAGAACACTTCATAATTTTATTGAGATTTAATGCTACTTTGAAAAATGCATATTTTATAATTATAAATCTCTGAGTCAGCTATTTGGTAACACATCACTCTCTGAAAGATGATAAATTATTCTCATGCCGTAAGTCATTCTAACATATAATAATGGAAAAACTGTGGCTGACAGGGAGGATCCCATGGAAGAACCATGTTTCAGACCCCAAAAAGGTTCTGTGAGCAGGCACTGATCCCTCCCAGCCTGTGAATCTCTGAGGATCAGGTGCCCAGCAGGCCACTTATTCTACATCCGTCTTTCATTTATAAGTAACCAATGCAATACCAAAAATAACATTCTCCTTGAATTGTGATGATGAAAAAAATCCTTGATAATTCTTTAAGATATACATACACACACATTAACTGTGTGATTTCTAGTGTGCATCCCCCTTTACCACTACAAAGGAAATACAGAATTCATTCTGGTCTAAGGGATTTTGTATCACCAACAGAGTTGTCTTAATTGAATTAAGCTAACATTCAGGACTGTGACAATACTGACTGATGGTGTAGACACATTCCAGTTGTTTGGAAAATATTTTTTCTTGAGAGTGTATGATCTTAGGTTTACTTTGTGTGCCCTTCTAGTCGATTCTGTTGAGAAATTTTGAAGATCTTTCCATTACATATGCATCAATGTATAGTATTTACTTTCAGGACTCAGTTTTGCATAGCTTCTTAGATCTTAATCTAACAAGCATTTTAAAAGCATCTAATAAGTGGATTTTGTTTTTCTGTGTCAGTATTGATTAATCTTGAGTACACGTGTGGAATAGGAGCATCTGTACATCACAATCCACAATTTGGTGGAGAGTGCCACCAAATACAGTCATGTTGGTCTGTGTCACAATAAAAAGAGCCACTTCCTTTCAGTTTGCATACATGTAATGAAAATGGCATTTAAATCCAAAAATTGTTTGTAAAGTGTGCTGAATCCATATCTGTGTTTTTCTTCATCTGTGGATTAGATGACCATAGTTCTGACTTGATAATATCATATAAAACACCGTGAACATTATCCATGCCCTCACCCCGCAAATAAACTCACTAAACAGAACCAACGATGGGAGGGAGAAAAAGCCTCATGAGGCTTGGGCTCACTCTGTTTACATTAGTTCTGGCCCTCAGTCTCTAGCTAACCTGCAATTTACTGAGGAAATGGAGATTGGCTGTTACAGCGCTACTCATTCCTAAGGGTTGGCTTTCCCTCTTGCCAAGACAGAAAATGCTGGTCCTATCTCACATCCCACTGGCATGGCCTGCCAGGATGTCTGAGGTGAGGCACGGACAAGACTCATAGGAAGGGTTGAGCAAGTGTGGAGGAAAGGAGGAAAGAAAGTGGAAAGCCAATTGCTGGGGTCTCTTCTGGTAATGTGTTGCTTTGTGTCTGCTGTTTTCATTGTAGTGAAATCTCTCAGAGCGACTCCCTGGAGAGAATAGAAGCAAGAGCCTTTGACAGCCTTCCCACCTTGTCTGAAATGTGAGCACCAGTTAAAAAAAGGCATCCATGTTGTGGTTTCAGATCATCAAGGGCTAAACAGTCTGCAGAGAAGTATTCCTGGACCAAATCTGTCACTGTTACTTTGATTGGCTTTGATTGAGATCTATGATGAGAAACATTTCCCTCCAAAGTACTGTATGAAATAGTGAGCACTCTGTAAGGCCTAGCCTTGGAGATCTAGCTCACACAGAGACATCCCTGCACAGAGTTCCACTGCTTTCAGTGAGCTCAGTGACAGGAGTGGAGCTCTGGCACTGTCAGGTTTTCTAAGCAGGGAAATAATTCGAGATGACAACAGATGAGAAAAATCTTTCTTTTTGAAGATGCCGTTTTCAAAGCCCTACATTATTTAAATACAGCTGCTTAGTATGCATAGCTCTTCTGTGGAGCACTAAAATATTACTCAAACAGAACATGCACTGATTTTAAACTTGACCTGCATAGCACAGGCATCTGAGAGAGACAGTTAAAAGCAATAACTAGGAGAATGCTCTGAAATATTTAGTGGAATTGGAAACTCTAAATCTGATTACTGCCTTTTTCGCACAGCATGACCAGTGAGTGGCTGAAAATTGTGCAACTGAGTGAGGACAAATTCATCTCTTTTTTTTTATATATGTGAACATCACTGAAGCCAGTTACTCACATAAGCAAGGGATACAGATTATTCTACCTCTGGTGGAGTCCAGCTTCCACTAGAATCAGCAGTGTGTTTAGGGAAGGAATTTGAAAGGGGAAGATTAGGAAAGATTTGACCCCATGCATTCACCTGCATTTTATGGAAAGCTTGTCTTATGTCTGTCTTCCAAAACCCAAAAGCTAAGCAAGACCATTAAAGAGCTACAGGAAGCTGGCAAGAAAACCTCCTTGAATCTTGAGTGCTGTACAGGACTCACATTGGAAGGGCTTGATACCCCAAGCTGAGCTCAAGTCCACATTCAATGAATGATCAGGGTAGTGAGTTCAATGGCATCCTTGAATTTCAACTTTCCTTGCCATTTCACATGCTAAAACCTTTGAATTTTCTAAGTCATGCACTGGGAGGGAGCTGGGCTACAGTTATTGGCCTTTAGGGCAAACGGAGCTTTACTGGATAGTTCAGCTGCTCCTTGATTTCGAGATCGGCCTGTTTTTTGAGTGATCTCTAGCAAACAGGACTTCTCACACACTTTTCTCTCAGTTTCTGCTGATCACTCCTACCAACCACTGCTCTAAGGATGTCCATGGTGCTCCTAAGAGGTTAAACTATCTGAGGAACTGCCTTTCCTGGCTAGGAAGAGCATCAGTAATGTAATGGAAACGTGGGGTGATTTGAAAGGATCTGATTGTGGAGCAAGGACCAGCCAGACACACACACTCAGGTCTAAGCTTGGCCCCATGTCCAGGCCCAAAATGCTTTCTCCCACCAGTGACCAGGATATCCAAACCAGACCAGCTCAGAGAACCATGAGAATTCAGGCTGCCTGTATCTTTCGTTGGCTGCCTAAAACTTGCAGGCCATTTTTATTACCAACAGTGCTTCAAAATGCATCCGGCAGCATATTTGCAGGCTGTTTTCTGAGAAAGTAAATCGCAAGCAAAACTCTGGGCTCTCCCAAATCTATATTGATTATAATACTGAAATATTTTTCCCTCATTGCAGATTAATCCTGAACACGAAAAATCTGTTGCACATTGAGGATGGAGCTTTCAGAAATCTTCCAAGGCTAAAATACTTGTAAGAAAGAGTTCTATTCCTTTTCTGTTTATTTATTCTTTTCTCCAAAGGAGTAGACAAATCAAATTAAGGAGTGTAAGGAAAAAGGTTTTTCATGGGTTACAGGATCCTAAAAGTACATACAGTGTTTACAATAGCTTTAACCTGGAATTAGCCAATAGTGAGGTCTTTCAGTGTACAAGGCCAGGGCAGTGATGGACAAACCAGAAGTCTGCAAAGTAGTTCTGTTAAGTGCTTATTTGTAGAATAAAGCTTTCAGACTAACAGAGTACTAAACAAAAGATGTAACTAAAATCTCTCCCTCATGCTTAATGTAGTGAGAACATATGCTGCTCCTCTAAAACACTGCTTGAGAATTCTAAAAACTTGATTTTTACAGGCCTTACAAATACCTTTGGAGCCTACTTAAAGAATTAGATTTGTCAATCACTTTTTAAAGTACTAAACTTAGACCTACCAAGTTGGCTTCTTGTTGCATCCACCCTGGTAATATTTTCTTCTATAAAGAGGAATTATGCTTTTCTCTAGGAGCATTTGTAACACTGGAATAAGACAATTTCCAGACCTGACACAGATCTTCTCACTGGAAGCTCATTTTATTTTGTAAGTAGAGACCCATCCTAACCCAGCTGCGAATGTTTTCCATCTTGTTCCTGAGTCACTGACAAAAATACCTTTTTCTTTCCTTCCAAAGGGAGCTCTGTGATAACTTGCGTATGACAATTATACCACAAAATGCTTTCCAAGGGATGAACAATGAATCACTGACACTGTGAGTAAAATAATCCTAGCTTCAGTTCCTTCTGCAAGGATAACACTTCTGCTTGAGGAAAGTGGGTTGGCTTCATGAAAATTTTGACATTAAGTCCCATAAAACATACATATGTATTGTGTGTTGAATTTTAAATGCCTAAGAAACATAGGGATGTTCTTCAAGATAAAGAGCAGTGTTTCATCCAAGAGATAATTTCAGTTCGGAAAGAAAATAGGACCAGGGATCTAAATCTTCATCTTCCATGCAATGTTGTTTTTAAAAATACCATCAAGATAGAAACTACAAAAACTGCACCAGAGGCCAAAGTCTCTGTTCTTACCTCAGGGATGCAGCTTTTTGAAACAGTGCTTTCAGGCACCAAGCAGTCTGAGGGAGCTGAGCTTCAGCTGCACGGGGTCCCTCTGAAGAGGAGGGATGGAGACTCAGAAGAAATCAGTACAAACTACAGATGCTGCTTCTTACCCTGATTTCTTTTGCCTCACCTTACTTTCTTATAAGTCTCCACACCCAAGACTTTCCTTTTAGCCAACAGCGGGTTCATTGCTTCAGCCCCCTGTCAGGTGGGTGGGTTTGATGCTATGAGATGCTCCGCCTGAGGACCACAGAAAGCAGCAGAAAGCCAAGGTGAGATGTCCTCTGCCAGCACAGCAAGAACTCTGTATGGATTTCACAGCTCACTTGTCTTCAGAAAAACTTCCACAAAGTAGTGCTGGAAGAGGAGAATTCACAAGCTGAGCCTCTTGGCAGGATGTGGCCAAAATTTGGGTTTCCCAAGGAAGGATCCTGTGAGCCATAGGGAGCAGCCACAGGCACCCATTTGGTGTGGTAGCCACAAGCCCCAGGGGAGCCCAGTGAAGCCAGCCTTTGGGGACCAGGCTCCACTACACATCCAACAGGAGCCCAAAACTCCATGGGTACTTGCACCTGCAAAGGAGCTGTGCACATGAGCAAGAAGTGCAGCTGATGGACCCTTCATCAGGCTGATGTGCCAGCATGACAGTAATTTTAACCCAGATTTTATGTATTGACCAATACCTTCTGGAAACAAGAGAGGAACTGGGCATAAATGTGACTGAATGCTACTCCTGCATGATGCTGAAGAGGAACAATTGCTTGGATTAGTGCATCATTTCATCTTATGAGCCTCTTTCCTCCCAAAAAGTTCTCAAAATAACTTCACCAAAATTATGATTCTGCTAATGGTGCAAGAAAATTAACATAAAAGAGATGGAGAAAGGTGCTTAAAGTCTTTACTGTAACCCTAAAGTGTATTAAATGGGATGGAGTCTAAGTCAGGAAACAGCCAACAGTCATTTTTCTCCCATCCTTTGGTGACTGGGAGCTCATCACAAGAAGAAAAGAATTATCTTATCAGCAGCTTCCTAATTGTAGAGCTATGTGTTAACTCCACCCCATGTGGTTAGCTGTAATTTGGTGGAGTAATTCCTCTTGCTACAGCATGGTCTGGTGAAACACAAGTAATCTATGGAGGTGTAAAGTCACCCTGCAGTCATACTTTGCACTGCAAATAGCTAATTTAGCCTTTCCAGCAGCTAACGCTTCTTGTGGACTGGGAAATTGATCCCACATATTGTCATGGTCTTTATGGCTATTGCTAATTTCAGCATTGTGCTGAGGTAGGTACTGGCTATCAAATGGAGTCAGGTGCTCCCCACACTTGAGCACTTGGGAGCAGGTTTCATAGGGCCATTTTATGCTATCTCAAAAGCAAGTGGAAAAGCAACAGAAATGTTGTTTAATTCATAAACAGTTCCAGGTTTTCTAATAGGGCTTAATATTAAATAAAGAATAATATATACAAGTGACTATATTGAATTTCTATTGCATACATGAACTTAATATCACAAATGGATATTATTAGACCCATAGGCTACATCTCCTAATGAAGGAAAAGAGCTGGACTTGAGGTGTAGCAGAGCCCAGGCTTTAGGTGCCTAGCCCCAGGGTGGGGAATCAGGAAGCAGGGCAGCATCTGGTGTCCCCCTGCAGTGCAGGGGACAGCAAGGCTTCCACGGCACAAATCAAGCCTGGCAGCAGCACTTTGGAGAAGATGATAACTCACTGCCTGCTGGATGATGCACAACTCACCCCTGCCTCTCTGCAAAGCTGTCACTTGGAAGATTTGTCCTTCCGTAGAGGATCTGCAATCCAGCAGCTCCCTCCAGGCTTTACAGTTGCTTTCCACTTGACACATCTCTAGGCCTTGCAGTCTGCTATCTGTACCCACTGACACCACAAAATCCAGGTCTTCTGCCTCCAGGTTGTTGTCTGTGTGCCAGGAGCTTACCTGGACTAATGTCTTGTTCCTGGATCTCAGTCCCGGGTAGGCACAGGCGAGCCCCTCAGCAGGGGGAGGATCTGTACTTCAGCAGAAGTTCTCTTCAGCAGCTAAACAGGAAGGAGCTTAGAGAATTTAAACTGTATCTTTCTTCATTTAAGACCTCTAGTTACCTTCATTCTTTATAAACAGATCCTCTAATGATTAAAATGAATGCAGCAACGAGGTTTGAAACTTGTAGTACATAACATAACCTCACCTTTTCCAAATCTTTTTCCCTTATGTTTATTTAATCTCCAGCAAGTTGTATAAAAATGGATTTGAAGATATCCAGAGCCATGCCTTCAATGGGACAAAGCTGAATCAATTGTGAGTATGCTCTCCCTCCTCAGGAATTTAAACAGTAAATAACAATTAAAATACAGTCAGAGGCTCTTCCTTCAGTTTAACTGGCTGCGTCTTCTGTTTCCCACTACCCATGACAAAACTGCATCTTTCAGTGTCATTGCGACTCAGTCATTAATCCTGCTGCTCGCACTGCTTCTCCTGAAACAACATCCCTTAAAATAGTACAGCTTTTGTGAGAAAAGAAATTCTTAAGAAGATTTCATAAATTTGTGTAAAAACTTGAAACAGTAGCCCAGACTAAGGAATCTACAGTTTATGTCTGGAAACATCAATAGTTTTTAATCTCTCTCACACACTGAGGGGGACTAGTCTCTTGGTTTGGGCAAAATGTATATTTGCTATGGTAGTGAAAGAACCAGCCTGGTTGTTCCTGGTTTAAGTCAGAAGAATTTGCAAATTATCAGATTTAAGTGTAGATGATAATGATGGCTGCAGAGGAAGTAAAGGTCAAATGGGAAATACAAGCACTCCCCAGCCAGGCAGTGCAGCAACCACTGCTGTGGTGGGAGAAAGAATTGAAACAGGTGTGAAGAAGAAACCAAAAAAGTGATTTTTAAAATACAGATGTAAAGAGAGTTCATTTTTGGTTCCACAGAATCCTGAAGGACAACAAGAACCTCAGGCGGATACACAATGATGCCTTGAGAGGGGCCATAGGGCCAGATGTCCTGTAAGTATTCACAACTCCATTACCTGAGTGTCCTGTGGGAACTGCACTGTGCCACCAGAGCTGTGTCACCACGGCAAACACAGGCCTCGAGCCTGGAAAGAGATTTGATCTCTTAGCCTCTTTGTACAGAGTGGAAACGTCAACAAGATGCCATGAAATTACAGAGTGAAAGGAGTTTGCACCCTGGCAAACACATATCACTTCTAGTGTTGGCACTGATCTACATGTCTTAGACATTTTGAGTTTTGCTTTATTTGTGTCAGATCCTCCTGATCCTATTCCTGTGTCTTATATTCTGACATTGTAAACTAACTTGTCCTTTGGTAGGATGGATATGTTTTGGTAATATATATTGGTTTAGAATTTGTTTATAAAAGTGAACCAGTTGATTGTACGCTGTAACCTCATGCTGAATACAACTCGTTATTATCATCCTCATGATTTATTAATCAAGGACTTACTGGAGGGCTGCCCTGGCTCTAACTCCATGCAATAAAACACAGTGTACTTCTGTAACTAGCACTCTGTGCTGCACATGCCTTTTTTGTGCCTTTTATTGATGCTTTATGGAACATGGCATTACTGATACCACTTTCACAATTGTGGGCCTTTTTTTTTCCTTTGTTTAATCTCCTGACTCTGAAAATCCTTAGTCACTGATGGACTTTCTTCACACAAACAGCCCCTCTGCAGTTAGTGTAAGCCAAACTGCTTAAGTTTGTGTTGGCAAGAATGGCAGATTCTTTTGGAGTTTTAATTAATAGCCATTTAATTAAAGCACCTAGAACAGCCCTTCAGAGCCAAGCAGAGAACAAGGAGGGTGTCCTACCTGTGAGCTGGCTGGAAAGTCACTATTGCCTACCTTCTTCTCTCCCTGTCTCTGGCTTAAAGAGGTGTCCCTCACTCCATGCATGGATTTCAAATGGAAAGGTCAGGACACAGCCCCTGGAGTGATGGGTTTCAGTTTCCCCAGGATCAATGGAGCTCCTTGCCTGGCTGGAGCTGCTGAGCCACAGGAATGCTCTTACCCTGCTGCTCTGTAGTTTCACAGACCATGGCTCTGAGCTGGGCATCAGGTGCTGAAGCAGCTTTGTAGATCTGAACCTTTGTGAATAAGCCAGGTGCTGTTACCTACTGTCATGCTTTTGTGGTATTTCTATAGGATGAAAAGAAAAGAGAATGCTCACTTTGTTTTGCAGGGATATTTCTTCAACAGCGCTGGAGTCCCTGCCTAGTTACGGGCTTGAGGCCATTCAGGTCTTAAATGCAACGTCATCTTACTCGTTGAAGAGGCTGCCACCACTGGATAAATTCAGCAGTCTTCTGGAAGCTGTCCTAACATATCCCAGCCACTGCTGTGCTTTTCGAAATCTAAGGACAGAAAAGTAAGTCCAAATAGCACATTGTACTGCAGTGCTTCAGAAGCTCCAAATGGCAATTCTGCTTTATTCAGCTCACAAGGTTTGTTTATCTTTATTCCAGTTACAGGGAAGCTGTGGTCCATTGCAAGGCCTTGCAGGAAACACCAAATCTCTGCTAAGGCCAGGAAAATTTTGTCCATTTATTTTAGAGCAGAAATGGATCCCATCCTGTGCCCTGGATATGCCAGCAGAAACATTATTCTAAGTTTGCTTAAAGCTTATATTTTTCTCTGTATCTCAATGAAAAGCCTACTGGCATACAGAAGACAGACCTTTATCAATAGCACGATCCCCTAATTAAAAAAAAAATTAAACCCCTGTAGCCTTTAGCGTAATTAATACAGGTGATATGATGACATAGTAGAAAGGGCAAGCTTTCAATTACCCACCAAAATTAGGGCCTGCCACAAGCCTACAGAGAGAGGTTACACGATTCCAACCATTTCAACTAATAGACAGTATTGTTCTCCTCACAACTGGAAACCATGGCCAGGGAGAGCTTTGCATCCACAAACTTGGGGCAGTTAATCCAAGACAACTGGAGCTCATTTTTCAGCACTTATGTTTCAAAGAAACCAACCCCCGGTTGGCTTTAGGCAGCCAAAGCAACCCCAAATGAGTTTAGTTTGAGCCATGAAGGTGCCTCGTTTCTTGTCCGTCTCAATTGAAGGCCACAGAAATGATGTACTGAGCAGGCAGATGTGAGGGGCCTGATCGGTGTCACTCCCACACCTTCGCTTCAGGGATGTCCTGGAAAGGCAGGATTAGATTCCAATTCTTTAGGGTAAAATTAGGGGTTAATCTACGCTTCTTCTGCCTACCTCATTTTTCTAAGGAGTTCTTGATTCTCCAAGAACAGAACAAAGATTCTACTGTCAAGCATTTCCATTGCTAATGAACTGATTCAGTCACAGATCACATCTCTGAGTGTATTAAACGCAGGAGCAACTCTGGCAGAGAAAAAATGGTATTAATTCTGATAAAGATAACGGCATTTCTGATACTGTATTATTTCTTTGAATGCTTGACTTTGCAGCATGAAAAAACAAGTGTACCTTAGTAAGTCACTTTCTTATATTGACTATTTTCTTAGTAAATTGCTGGGGAGAAAATCCCATGCAATTCAGTAAATGACTGCTCTCCTAGCAGGGGTATCAGCTATGAGGTGAGACAAAACCATTTCCATTCATACTGGTAGAGTACCTGGCTGCTACTGTCAAAGCCTCAAAACCAGAGACTTAGCCAAATGTATCCTCTTTCAACTTGTACTATTCAAACTGTTTTACTTCAAGCACGCAAAGTCTACCTCGGCATCCCAGACAGTTTTTAAAATAGAATCATCTGGGGAAGATTCACTTCACCTGGAAGAGTACCAGTGTGGCCTTGGGGCTGAGCTGCTGGAAAACAGCTCTGCAGAGGACCCAGGGACCTGTCCCTGAGCCAGCAATGTGTCCTTATGACCAAGAAGGCCAATGGTGTCCTGGAGTACATTAAGAATTGCATTGCCAGCAGGTCAAGGGAGGTGATCCTGCCCCTCTGTTCAGCCCTGGTGAGGCACATCAGGCATGCTGTGTCCAGTTCTGGGCCCTGCAGGACAAGAGGGACATGGAGCTCCTGGAGCAGGTCCAGTGGAAGGCTACAAAGATGATCAAGGGGCTAGAGCATCTCTCTCATGAGGAAAGGCTGAGGAAGCTGGGGCTGTTCAGCCCCAAGGAGAGATGACTGAGAGAGAACCTCATCAATGTCTGTCAGTATCTGAAGGGAGGGTGTCAGAGGTTGGAGCAGGCTCTGCTCAGTGGTGCTGGGCAATAGGACAAGAGGCAACAGGCAGGAACCAATGGACAAGAAGTTCCATTTGAATATGAGGAAGAACTTCCTTCTGTGCAGGTAACCAAGCAATAGAACAGGTTGCACAGAGAGGGCGTGGAGTCTCCCTCACTGGCGATATTCCAGAACTGTCCGGAATGTGCTCTAGGATGACACAGGGAGGTTAGACCAGAGGTTAGACCACCATGGTCCCTTCCAACCTGACCCATTCTGTGGTTCTGTATCAGGCCAGTTTCCCAGCAGCTGTTAACAGGCACTTCTCCAAAAGCCATCCTAACTGCTTCCATTCATCCCGGTGGAGAATCTGGCCCACTTCAATACAATATTTCAAAACACACCATTTAATTCAATTTCAAGTTATTTCACTATTTAAAAAATACATCCTACACAATAACCAAGCTGAAAGACCATCCTTACACACCTTACACATCCTTACACCGCCAATTTTCACAGTATTTGAAGTCTTCTTCCCACTTCGAGATGTCTGCAGGAACCTTTGTGCTGCCTTGAGGCCAGCGCTGGCTTACCTTACATGCCTGTTAAGATCACTTGCAGAGAAGACAAGGCTTTGGCCAAAATCCAGCCTGAAACTTAACTTTCTTCTCATCCTTCTTGTAGACAGAATTTGTTGCTTTCCATTTTTGACAACTTCTCCAAGGAGTGTGAAAGCACCATGAGGAAACCAACTAATGAAATGCTGTAAGTACTTCTCTGCATAGAGATGATGGAAGTAGCAAATACAGACCTCTTTCCCTTTCTGCTGTTCACATGCTTTTTCACTAAGCTGGTCTTC
>VYZR01014206.1:11312-25627 GCA_013400675.1 Oxylabes madagascariensis
TTGTTTGCTGTACTATTTTTCTGTGAAGATACCCTCCTACTGGTGATGACATCTGTCATCGGGAGGGGAGAGAGAGAGAAAAGCTGTTACAGTTCATTCTTTTACCAACTTCTACGCAAATGCATCTTCATTCCTTCCTAAAGAAGTTTTGAATTTTACCTCCCACAGGGAACAAGTCTGTCTAAGATCGACTTTGCAGTCAGGGAATACTCTTCAGGAAGTGAATCCTGTGCTGTGGAAAGTTCCCCACTGTAGCTGAACTGACATTTCATAGTCACCATAGAGAAGATAACAGGACCTGTCTGAGTCCTGCTATGAGAGTCCCAAGGCAGAAACCCAAATCTCTATAGGCAAGCTCGCTTGCAGTTACTTAAGGAAACAGAGAGTGTGGGGGAAAATGGGAGATCAGGTTCTTCCCTTCCCACAGATCTCTGTATGCCTGTGGTGGTTAAGCACTCTTCTAAGATTTGAGGGAGAGGTTATGTTTTGCCCTTTCCTCCAGCAGCAAGGGGATCAAATTGCTTGTAACCAGGGTGGCTGTTCTAACATGTAGAGTGCATGTTAGGTTTTGTGTGGATAGATGTGCTTTGAGGTCCCAACTGGAACACTAACTTCGTGTATCCTGATAAGGCTGATTAGTAAGAAGCTGTTTTGCCCTGTTAAGATCTAAAATGCTTATGTGGAAGTGCAAGAGGAGATGTTTAAGTGGCTTTAGGTCCCTCTCACCCAGGTAGCCATTGCACAGCAACAGTGAGGAGCTTTGAATGCACACATTTAGATCACAAGTGGAACAGGGATCTGGGACTGAAACACAATTCTGCAGGAAATTCTGAGTTTGTATGGGGGGGATTGTTGGTTTTTGGTTTTGTTTTTTATTAACCCTCAATGAAACTTTTATAACTTTCTCCTCTAGTACATACTTTGAAATAAATCTTGAGTGTTCCAACAACATTTACATTTTATTTTTGCCTGAGCCCCAAAAGTGCTTGTTCTCATGTGTAAGCTTTTGGAAGTTTTGAACAGGTAGTGTCATCTGAAAATGCATGCCAACTGCAACACAAATAGAATACAATCCAAATACAGTGCAACTGGCACCTCTGATTTTATTTTAAAACATGGCTCAGAATTTCTACTACTGTTTGACAGTTAAGTTGCAGTGCTGAAGAAATCACTGAGGTTGTAAGAAAAGGTCCAAATTCCCACTCCAGTGGGGGAACAATCATGATTTTTCTTTGGGTATGAGTTGCTTTAAAACAGGGACTGCCTTAATGCCATCCCCAAGAAGTCTA
Source organism: Oxylabes madagascariensis (assembly GCA_013400675.1). Taxonomy (NCBI): domain Eukaryota; kingdom Metazoa; phylum Chordata; class Aves; order Passeriformes; family Timaliidae; genus Oxylabes; species Oxylabes madagascariensis. The sequence continues at coordinate 12,602 of VYZR01014206.1, forward strand.
AAGCACATTCTCTCCTAGGCTTTCAACTCGCTTTTACAGCTCCCCACAGGCAGTATATGTTAAAAACATACCTTCAGTGTTTTGGATAGATGCTTTAACCTTTGAGCTGTGGATGGAGAACAAACCTGTGGGAGCCATGACTGATTTTTCCCTTATTTTTACAAAATGGTGGGGGGTTGGGGTGTGGCTTTTTTTTGTGGAAATGAAATGATGTTAGCAAGGCTGAGCACCAGCTGCCACTCACCTGTACCTGAAGCAGTGGAGAATGTAAAAGAAGTTCTGCCCTCAGCACTTCCCTCTGCTAAGTCCAAACAGTTCTTGGCTGATATCTTTAAAGAGCATTTACTGTTAAGCAGGTAACTGCTAACTAGGACATGATCTAATTCAGGGTCCTAGGTTCCACAGCAGGTGCTTAAAAGACACTAATTACAGGTATTCCAACTCAATTTACCAACTACAAATAAACTTCATTAACTGCTCTATGTAATAGTTTCTGTGAAGATAAAAGCACTTTTTTATTCAAGAATTTGTTAGGATTATTTTTAAAATTGGACTGAAAAAGCACAAGTGCTACAAGAGCAATTTCTGACTGGAGCAATTTTCAATTTATTGCATCGATGTAATAGTTGGAATGCCGAATCAAGGGGAAGTATTTTCATTTCACAGCAAAAGCTTTGTGAAGAAGTTTCAGCTAAACTAAACAGCTGACCTTTAGGGCAGCTACAGAAAATCCTTACAAATATGACAGACTTTGCAGGTTTTGTCTGCTGATCACAGCAGAACACTGTTAGTGTCAGCTGCTGTGTCCTGGTGCTTCTTTACAAGGCAACTGCTCAAGCAAGGATTTGCAACTACAGTTCAATGCAGACTGCACAAAAACTCCCCAAACAACCCACCCCATCCAAAAGCTGAAGAATGACCATCTCTATGGCAACTAAAGCACTTAGCATGCTCATGCCTCATGTAAATTGGCACAATTTTACAAATGAAGTTAGTGTAATCGCGGTGAAAGTAATTTGAGAAAAGTAACTAGAGACCAGAGTATTTCAGGTATTAGCACTCAAATCATTATCTATTACTAATCTTTATTGCATAGGGGAGGACTACAGACAGCACAGCACTACGGGCTGAAGAGACACCAGTGGCTGGCTGTCGTTGTGTATCCCAGCACGGTGCTAGGGTGCTTAGGTTGCTAGTAAGCTTGTCAGGTTGATTAGCCATCAGAGCCAACCAACACTCAGTGTAGTGCTGGGTAGGGCCCGAATAGGAAATGACACCTTCACCAGTTGTGTAACTTCACCCTCAGGCTGTATATTGTTATGCAGCTGAGTGAGCAGACTGCTGCCACCAGGTCGGAAGAAACGAAGCAATCTTTACAGTTGTTGGCTCTGGTGCTTGTCTCATTACAAGAAAAGATGATCCAATTCACTCACCCAAGCCAACAAAAGAGCATGGACTCTTCACCCATTAATTCTTCTGCTAGTTGAAGTTAACATCAGTGTCTTGTCAGGAGAGCTGTCAGCATGCTTTCAGATGTGCCTCGGCAAGCAGGCAAGTACTAACTTGGTAAATAGTTTGCTTGCTAAAAACATCCCATAGGCCTGAGGATCTTTACTTCAAAGTCAGTGCTTCCACAAATATAGTATAGAATCATACAATCATCTAGGTTGGAGAAGACCCTTAAGATCATCCACCCAGCACAATCATTCTCCCAGCACTAACACTGTAAGCCCTAAACCTTATCCCCCAGTACCAGATCCAGACACCTGACCACCTCCAAGGATGGTGACTCCACCACCCCAGGCAACCCATTCCATCTGCCTGACAACACTAACAGTGAATAAGAAATTCTGCTCTCTAATCTGAATCTCCCCTGTGTCAGCTTTAGGCCATCTCCTCTTGTCCTCTCACTGCAGGCACAGCAGGAGAGCCCAAACCCCTCCCCATTACAGCCTCTTTTCAGGGAGTTGTAGAGGACAATGAAGTCCCTCCTGAGCCTTTTCCAGGGTAAACACACCCATCTCCCTCAGCTGTTCCTCACAGGACATGTTTTCTAGACCCTTCATGAGCCTTGTTGCCCCTCCCTGGATATGTGCCAGTATCTCCATGTCCTTTTTAAAGTGAGGGCCCAGAACTGGACACAGCATTTGAGCTGCAGCTGCATCAGTGCAGGAGGACCATCACATCCCCAGTCGTATTGGTTACACCATTGCTGACACAGGCCAGGGTGCCATTGGCCTTCTTGGCCACCTGGGCACAGCCGGCTCATGTTCAGCTGCTGTCACCAGCACCCTCAGGTCCTCTGCTGACAGCTGCCCGCAGCCCTACTGCTGCCTGGGGTTAGCGTGGCCAAAGTATAGGACCCAGGACTTGGTCCTGCTGGACCTCATACCACTGGCCCTAACCCATCAATCCAGCCTATCCTGATCCCTCTCAGAGCCCTCCTACCCTCCAGCAGATCAACATAACAACCCAACTTGACCTTATCTGCAAATTTGCTAATGATAGACTAAATGCCCATCCAGATCAAACCACAAAGGAATTTCAGCCTCTCTGTTCTTCACTAATCCTCACTATTGTTGATATTTCTTTTAGAGATTTATTTGAAAAGCAACTGCCCTAATGCTTAAGAAAATAGTTATAGTTCTTTTACTTTAGGGTAAGCTTAGACCAATTTTAAACCCTTGCATTCAAGAGAACATTGCTTAGAGCTCCTCTGTAGAAATACACATAAGATGTGGTCAGTGCCCGTGAAGAAGGCCAGCAGCAACATTTAATCCAGTTACTCATACTACAGGGCAAGCCTGACCCACCACAGCATCACAGAGGAGTACTTCAGGAACAAAGCAACACTCCTGAGACAATCAGGTAGCAGAGTATCTTTCAGAAGGCTGTCACCTAATAGTGTTCCATGCAGGTTTTAGCACATAAGCTTCTTGTAAGATTATTACCTAATTTGAGGTCCTCAAGTTATGTACCACAGCTGATAGCTACTTTTGAGTGTACTTACTCAATAAATCTCCATGAAACAGATTTGCATTCAATAGTTTATTTGTAATTGTAAAAGCATAGGTGTTACATACTTTGAGTAATTGCATATTTGTTAGAACCCTACCTACTCAGAAGACTGGTGTGTGCAAAAACAAGAAAGTCATGCTTAGATTTCCCCCCAGAAGTTTGTTGCTTTAGTATTTGTTCCCCTGTTCAATTCAGTAAAATTTCCACAGAAACAGAGTGAGGAAATATAGACACAGAATAGCTACAGCTATTGAAGTCTATGAAGACAGTCCAACATCATCACATAGGCCCTACAGAACTACTGAAGGTAGATCTGCCTAGTATTTAAAAGGACAAAGCCTGGACTAGGCAAGAGTTAGAGCAAACAGGCAACAAGCCAAGTTACAGGTCACTCAAGCCATTTGTATTTGTAGCTTGTTATGAACAAGCAAATTTGTGCCAACTTCACATAATTCCAAAAGATATCAACGGGATGAATATACACACACATATTTTTATAAAAAGATACATGTATGTATATACATTTTTTTAAATAAGGCATGTATTTATTTCAGGCTCTTAAAACATTTTTCCACACTCTTTTCCTATTAATATAGCATATGTTGCCATTTTATTGCTAAAGAAAGCATACCATCATTGCAAGCAGAACAGCATCAACACTGGCTTTAGTCAGCAGTCCAGTTCAGTTAATAAGGTTCAAGACATACATTAATACTGAATGTTAATGTTACAGAAATGCAGAAGACTAGTTGAATTTTATTTAGATTGCACCAAATCATTCTCTTGACATAGTCTGTAGTTAACAATATAGACTAAAAAGCAGAACAGCAACATTCTGGAGCAACAGAGATACCTAAAATACTACCTCCCCATCTTTATTTAGTTGTTATATTAAAAAATACACAAGGGAAGGATGACAACACAACAGACTTCCTATTCTGCTCTAACAATGCTTTCTTCTGCAAGAAATGATGCAGGACTTCTGAGCTCATCCAAGGGTAAATCCTAATATGAATGAATATGCACACGCCATTATCATTGTGTAACTAATAATAGCTACTTGTTAGTGTGACTTACAAGGAGCACTCTCTAAGTTTTTTATCAGCCTGCTTCAAGGAGATCCAGGTGTTCAACATGTTTGATCGCAGTTTGGCCCACACTAAATGGTTGTTTAATCCAAATATCTGGGCAGCAAACTGGGCTACTCCTTCAGGTGACAGAGTAGTAGGACAGCTAAGACCTGCAGAGAAGAGAATGCCACTTACTAAAGTATAGTTTATAGTCAAACAACATTTTCTCTGAAGAACAATTTACAACACAGCTTGTTTCAGCCTCCAGGAGCCAAATGATCCAGTTTTAAAACCAGTGAAGTGTCACGTGTTTCATTACTTTTAAAATGACTGCTTTGTGGCACTTTACACCAAAAACCATCATGCAAATGACTCCCTTATACAGAGGAAACAGACTTCTGTGCCTCCACTCAAGTTACTAACAAAGTTAAAACTCATCCAGGTAAAAATGCACTGAATTAGTAGTTAAGAGTTGAGGTTTACCTACAATGATTGTTATGATCTTTGATCATAAGGAAAATGCATCAAAATTCAATCACTTGAATTCCCATTAATATTATTTTCAATTTCAAAATGAAATGTTTAGCAAGGATAAGTCAAGGTTTACTTTTTTAAAAGATTATTCCTATGTAATTTTTGCTCTGCCTATTGGGCTTTTTGCCATTAAGAAGTCAAAGCTTGTATATGACATATTTCCACAGACTTTGCTTGGTACTGATCCAGCTGCTTTTCCAATGCTTTGCCCTGTGTGTGTACAGAACAACGACACAGAGCTAGATCAGAACAAGAGCATGAGTTGAAGATTGTCTTACCACTGGGTAGTCTGAGAGAGGACCACACATCCTGAGTACCCCACTCAGCTGAGAGTGGAGGGCAGTTGACCACTGGGTAAGCAGTGTTACCAGACATTACTGGCCCCAAACCATTGCTTCTGCCAGCTACTGCAACAAACACTGTAGGGATTCCATCTCCTGGTGGGGAGGAAGACATTTAGAGATAAGCAATCCACCTTGCTCTCTACCACTTGCTTTTATGAGAACTTTATCCAAGTTCACAATTGTGTTTGCAGTTATCTTTTCAGTTCCATTACATGGCATGAACATTTTGTGTCCAGCCTCCCCCTTTAGAGAAATATCTTCTAAGAAATCTTACATCCTTAAATCCTAGCTACTGTTTACCACAGCTAGAATTAGCATTTCTTACTCTGCCTCTGAGGGGAAGTCTCAGTATCAGAGGAAGAGGTGCTGCTTAGCTTTGTAGAGAACATAGCTATTAAACCTCTGGCATCTGTAAGTGTTCCTCTCCTTAAACCTGAAACAGCTCACCTCAAAGTGAGTGTTTTAACTACGGCTATCACATTTGTAATTTTATGAAGTAGAATGGTATGCATAGAATGTGTATACTCCCACAGAAATAAATAATTCCCGTATCTCCACTGCTAGGCTATAAACACTTTTGAAGAGATGTTAAGTCTTCTTGGCAAAGAGAGTCATTTAAAGCAACTATATTTTTCTCATTATATTTTCTCATGGCATCTAAAGTAATAAGCCAGAACATTTTTATCAAACAGAAAAACATGGTGGGAGCAACATCTGCTTAATATAACACATAAGAACATTCAGTCAAGCTAGAGAAACTGTTGTACTTTCTTGTTTCAGAAATGCTGGCACCACCAGCAAGATGCTATTAACATGATCGAGGCTTGAGCAAAGTAGTTTTATCGCAGTTCTGATACTGTGAAAAAAGCAGAGGTTAGACTTTGCGTAATGGAAGTTGTGGCAGGGCAGTAGGCAACTTTACATTACTCCAAAATTAGTTTAGAGCAGTCATGCTACTAGCAAGTGTGAAACAATCCTAACAGCCCAGTGTTCCATTTAACAAAAAATGGAAAAACCCCACACAAATCTTTTAAGTTGCCAAGTCATTGTGAAACATGATGCTGTGTCAATCCACATCAGTATTTCTTGGCATTTACCTTCATATTCTGCTTTGATCCTCAGGGTTTCATCTGGCCCCTTGTGAGCAGAGGTCACTCTTAATTCACAAGGAATTCCAAAGGTTGCACATGCCTTTTTTATTTTTTCACAGTGACTGAGGTCAGAAGAAGATCCCATTAACACCACAACTCTACCTTGGCTCTTTGTTTTCAGAAGCAACTAGAGAAAAGAGTGGAGAGGGAAGAGAGAAATAAAAGCAGCCAACAGGATTAAAGGCACACAGTTACCAAAGTCTAGGTGTGCTGTTCATAAAAACAGGTACCTCTACTCTCTCTGAAACCCATTCGAAGTTTCTCTTAACCATTTGCAGTGCTTCAGGAGTCACTTCTTTCAGGTCCCGATAAGACTGAAAAGGGAAAAATAAAAGCATTGAAGTGTTGTGGTTTACCCCAGCCAGCAGCCAAGCCCCACACAGCCTCTCACTCACTCCCCCACCAAAGATCAGGGAGAGAATCTAAAAGGTAGAATTGAGGAAACTCATGGGTTGCAATAAAGACAGTTTAAGAGGCAAAGCAAAAGCTGCACACACAAACAAAACAAAACAAGGAATTCATTCACTGCTTCCCATGGGCAGGCAGGTGTTCAGCCATCTCCAGGACAGCAGGGCCACATCACACATAATCATGACTTGGAAAGACAGAACGCCATCAACTCCAAATGTCTCCCCACAAGCCCTTCCACCTTCCCCCACGGTTTATACAGTGAGCATGATGTCACAGTCTGGAATGTTCCTTTGGTCAGTTGGGGTCACCTGTCCTGGCTGTGTCTCCCCTCCCAGCCTCCCATGCACCCCCATGTTCCTCACCAGTGTGGCAGTACCAAAAGCAGAAAAGGCCTTGGGGTCCGTGGAAGCCCTGCTCACCAATAACAAAACATCTTTTTATTATCAACCCTGTGTTCAGCACAAATCCAAAACACAGCCCCATATTAGCCACTGTCAGGAAAAATAATCCTATCCCAGCCAAAACCAGCAGATGAAGTTAATGTGGTTTGGGTACACAAAAGACTAGTTTTGCTATCACAATTGATAAGAATTATTATTATACCTCAAACGAAATACAGTTTCTAGCAATTCCAGGCATAAAAACCCTTCTACGTTGCAATTTATGGCCATTTACAACACGAAAGACTTTCAGCCACAAGGGTATTAAGGTTTTGGACGATTTTCACAGGGAAAATTTAAGGAAAAACATGCAACTTCTTTACAATTAGAGTTGTAATGACATGATTGCCTGCAGTAGCACTGTACCATCCCATGTTCTACATATGTTATCATGTCCCTTATTTTAGGGAACTGTCAGAGCAATTCACTCAAGCATGCTCCTACATAATTCAAGTCAAGTAAACAACAGAGCAGTTTTGATTTCCAATTTAAAATTAATACCCTTCCTCCCACAAACACTCTGAAATCTTCCCCTGTGGCTTACAACACTTTCTCTCACAGGGTCTCTGTTACTAGTCTCAACAACCATGACAAACTCCTGGCAGCAGCATTCCCAAACCAGTTCCATCATAACTAGTCATTTGGTAATTCAGAGATATTTGAGAAATATAAATGCTGTAACTTTAAATATAGGACAAGTTCTGTTTCAAACTTGTTTGCAGGTCTCATATGTGGGCACAGTCTATTAGTAACACCTTTGGAGGCAACATTATTGAATTCATGGTTAACCAAAATAAATAAAGAAAAGCATCCTCACTGCAGTTCCCTCCTAAGTATCATCAGATCTCTACTAGTAGAGGATAGCCCTCTAAATAAAGTGAGAAACTTAGAAGCAGACCTGGAAACCAAAGCTTCTGTTCTTCCCATCAATCTGTTATCCAACTATTTTATTATTATCAGTGCAAGTCAGAAATCCTCATCATTCCTGGAAACCCCACACTTCATCATGGTAGCTCCAGTCAATAGTGCTGTTGTAGCTGAATATATACAGACAGAGGATTTTTTTCCTACCATAAACCAGATAAACTATTTAATGAGAACAGGCTTGGACACAAGGTACCATACAAACTACTCCATAACAAGTTAAGGTCATCTAGAAAAAGCCACTCTGAAGGCAGATGTTAAACTGTAGGCTGTACTTTCTTCATTCTTCTCCCTGGCTCACTTAGAAGGTAAAGATTAAAGCACCACCTGTTTGTCCTTCTGCTGGCTTCTGTCTCCTGCTGGCCACAGCCGCCATGAATCATTGTCAATAACATCAGCAAGAACAATTTCTTTTGTCAGCACATTAACACCAAATTCAATCTAAAAAGACAGTAAGAATCCTATTTTAGTAGTTATACAGCAATATTTTTCCTATCAAAAACAGGATCATGAGAAATTAGATTCTTATACCTTCAGGTCTACGAGAGTGCAGTTTTGGGGCTGCCATGCTTTTTCCAGGATCTCAAAAATGGCTTGAGTGGAACGAGACATAATATCCACTTCAGTCTGGCCAATAGTAAGTCCAGCAAAACAGAATTTTGCTTCAATTATTTGCTCTTCAGACCACTGTGGATCATTATTAGCATCATCCTGTTAAGAAAACAAGGACAAATACATGATATAATTTAAGCTTGTTGTAAGAGGAACATAACCATTAAAAGATACAAGGTTTTGTGTGTTGTTTTTTTTTTTTTTTCTTCCAAGTAACAAACACAGGCTTCAAACTAGTATTTTATGATTAGCATTTAAAAAATGGCAGTGACATTGAAAACACTTCCTGTAACACCTGACCATCTTTAAGAGTAACAGGGTACAGCACAAACACTTAAGATTACAGTTCAGAGACATCATACACATTCCCAAAGGACTTCAGAATCCTAAATAACTAGCTAGCTACTTACCCTCATCATGCAAGTACTGTTTATTTTAATTTCTTCAAATATATAAACACATCTGTTTCAATTGATGCATTAAGCTTATGCCTAAAAAGCCCTTACACCTACATTTTTCTAATTTTAAGTACAGTTTGGCTTGTTATTCTTTGATTGCACTGTAAGCCACTACTGTATGGACTTTGGACAAAACAGCTATTGGACAAGAATGGAAGAAAACTTTAGAATGGCAAAACTACTGATAGTGAGAGGACTGGTCAGCCACTAGCACTACTAGCTTTATCTGTCAGCATTTTAAAGGAGATAATATAGAATTCTAGCTCTGCTTAAGTTTTGATTAACATCACAGGAAAGGAAACTTACCTTGTAAAACATCTCAATTTTGGGTGGGTAAAACTTATATCCTTCTTTGACACCAGGGTTTCTCTTGAGGAAGGAGCCAGTAGCAATTCTTCTGCACACCCATTCAATTGGGATCATTTCACAGTGAGCTGCTATGAACGCTGTGTCACTCTGTTTCCTGACAAAAGCTGTTTTGATTCCTAAATAAAAAGGTGGCAGCTTAGTTCCATCAGTAGGCATACTCCACTGTTAAAACAGTAGTCACAAATATTTTTAATTTTAAGTAATCTGAATCTTGTTCTTCCCTGGACTTAAGAGACACACAATCTCTTCAGGGTATTTTAAGCCCGTTCCAGCCTTGCAAAAGACAAGTATATTCCACAAGTCATTAGTTTTGCCAATTTTGTAGTACAACACTCACTTGTAACTCAGAAATCCTATTATTGAAAATAATTTTGTTCACAGAGCCTTAAAAATTAAATCTATCCTTTCCAATGTTTTTGTTTGTTTAAAAAAAATAAATTAGCAGCAACCAAGTACCCAACCATGTTCTCTGGTAAAAGATTCATTATAGGTCGAACAGTAGTTGGAGCTTTTCTACGGGGTAACAGAGCACAGCAGTCTTTATTACTTTGCTTAATAAAAGCAGATGGGCCAGAGAGGATGGCTTTGTCCTCCCTTTCATCACAAACTAAGTTATTTAGGACGCTAGATCTTGGTGGTTTATTAGGCAAAATATAGATTCAGAAGCATGTGCACTCAAACCTGCTGCAACAAGCCAACCTTCTTACATAATTGTGACGTGATGGACCCCATATTAAACAGGGACAGCTAACATGCAGATCAGCACTCTAAGTGCAAAATGGCTCTTTTTTCAATATCAGTCTTGAGGGAAGTCCCACCCTTCTCCCTGACTGTTGCATGCGGGTAAAAACATTACAAAAGGAAGGCCTTGTAAAATCATGGCTCAGGCCTGTTACTTCAGCTAAGTAGAAAAGGACTATGGGAAAGTGACTCAGCTGAATTAGAGGTAGAAAAACAAGTTATATAACCATTGTGTGTTCACATCGTGCTGTATATGTTGGTTGGTTGGTTGAATTATGTTTGTTATGATTTAAAACTATGTGACTGATAAAGGACTAACTGCTTAAAAAGGCCTGTTTTTTGCAATAAAGCAGCTCTCCTTTGCACCTGCCTGGGGACTCAGCGTCGCTTTGCTTCGCACACCCGACCAGGGCAAAGACAACTGCCAAGCCCAACTGGTATCTGCCAGAAACAGAAGGCAAAGGAGCTGCACTCAGTCAAACCAAGCAGCTCTATTCCATTCCACTTCCAGAACCATAAAGGAAGAAACAAAAAGTTTTAAAATATGAACACTGACTCTTCAAAGTTTGGTGCATTTCCTTCAAAGGCAGAATGATTTAAATAATCAAATGCACATTAAGGCCCCTGTCTGGCTCACTACTACATTTTTCATCAGTGCAGATGTGTGCTTTTGCTAGGCTGACATTAGCTCTATTATAAAAGGGAGAGAAACTTTAACAGAACTTCGTAAATCATCACCTCTACAAGAGTAGGTAAAGAAGAGTTGCGCAAGGCAAACAAGCAAACACCCTCTACATTAAGGCTTTCGCACTATCTGCATCTACACCACTCAAATACAGAAACTGGAGAAGAACCCTGAAAGTTCTTTTGTTGCTTTAAAATACAGCTGCAGTTTACTCTGCATGTTTTTCCATGGCACCTGAAGTTATGAATACAAGCCACTCATGGATTTTTGAGAGGTCAACAGAATGGCTTCTCCATGTTAAAAGTGCACATCTGTGGAATATGAAGTATTTTGATTGTTATCTTAACTACTGCCATTCAAGAATTAGGCAAAACATCTCACTAATTGCTCCTAAATGAAAATTAGAAGTTTTAATCAACTGCAAATATAATCAAATATCTAGGAGGCTTCTTAGTATCGTATGCACAATAGGCTTCCCAAGAAAGCCAGTGACTCAGGATTACACTGAGTTACTTGGTATATATGTCTGTGTAAATAGTTCTTAAAATACAGGCTGAGACAAAGATATAACTCTAGAGAGCCCATCTTCCTCTTCCCCATATGAAATATGCTAGGACTTCACAGTTTGTTTGAGAGCTATCACCACACCTTACAACAGACAATACAAATTGAAGAGTAATTTAGCTGGTGCCTGAAGCAACCTTTGTGAGAGCATTTCAAAGCATATGGAGCACACAGCTGTAAGCAATCCTAGCTGAGCTTACTAGTGGCTGCATTCTAGTACTGTTAGCAGACTCACCACCAACACGAATTCCTTTCCGCAACTTGTGAAATACTCAGTCAAAGACACTTCAAAATACTTTCTCAAAGCAGAGTTACTGGCTCCATTTCTGGAACTGTGATGCAAAACTTACTTAAGTGACTTAAGTTACATACTCCCTGAAAACTCACTGCTAGCATCAGAAACACTTTGAATCTTTTAAAGATTGAGCTCCTGATACACTCAATACAGACTGATAAATGTATTTTGCAATGCGGTGCTCACAAGTGTTATGTGCAAAGCTTACAGGAAGTTTATGCTGCTATAACACACAACTGAGGGGGGGAAAAGACACTCTAATTTTATGTTTCAGCTTACATATACAGATTTCACACAGCCCAGACATAGTGTGATAGTGCCACTAGCTAGAAGTGCATTCTACGCATGCAAATGTAGTAAAGCAAGGCAGATGCATCCAGCCCAGAGTTACAGGTAAGGAAGTGTAAGGTATGGAAGAACTGACAAAAGCAGAGGGGAGGGAATAAGGGGCGTGTCCAAACAAGCAGGAGAAACTATTGCAGTTATCAGCAACACCAGATTACTGCAGATACTCTCAGGTTCCAAATGAACAAGCCACTCATCCAGCTCTAAAGTACCAGAGAGCTATAGAAAACAGACTAAAAAAAAAACCACGAGAGCCTCAAGGCAGGGTAAACTCTTTTATAAAACAACACTGTTTTGCAATAATGTCCGCAACATACAAGCATACACACTCTACCTTTAAAATACTTACCAGCTTCCTGAAGCAGCTGAAACACACAGCTCGTCGTTGTGTTGGAAATGGCAGCCTTTCCTTCCATTCGGTCCTTCCTGGCTGCATTTCCCGCCGTTATCTGGTCTTTCGACTGCATGAGAACACATCCCGGGATATCTGGCAGCTCGTACACTTCTTTCGTTTTACCTTCGTTAACTTTTTTGCCAAGTTTCAGGTCTAGAGGAGCAAAAAAACCAAACCAAAACAAAAAAGGTCATTTTTGCATCGCAAAGACTTGTTTACTTCCGCACGCGGAGCCACCACCTTCGAGTCCATGGGGATCCAGGAGGACCCCGCGCTGCGGTCCCTGACCACCAGGAGCCCCCCGAGCCCCGGCCCAAGGGGCGATGTGAGCACGTTCTCCCTCACGGCGAGGCCGAAAGCCCCGCTCGAGGCTTCCGCCCGGCGCCACGGGGGCCGCGGCCGCGCAGCCCCAGCGGTGCCCCCGCCGCCCCCACCGCCCCACGGCCGCGGGCGGCCGGCAGCTGCCGCCTGAGCGGGCGGCCGAGAGCCCCGCCGTGGTTTCAGCTTTTTCTTTAAACTTCGGGGCAATCCCGGAGCTCCGCGACACGAGCGGAGCGGGGCGGCTGCCGCCCGCAGCATCCTGGAGCTGCCCCCGCCACCTCTCCTGCGGCCGTGCCCACCCCCGCGCACGAGCGACTACCCACGGAAAAAAAAAAAAAATCCCAAAAAAT
>VYZR01014207.1:12268-38705 GCA_013400675.1 Oxylabes madagascariensis
GGATCCTTGCGGATCCCTTCCAACTCAGCTTATTCTGCGACTCTGTGATACAGATTTTCTGCATGATACACTGTAACTATAGTAATACAGCAGATTTCTAGAAGCAAGAGAGATTTACAAAATGCATTTTACCTTAATCAGAAGTTCCAGTGCTGAGATTCTACATTTTGCTGCTTTCTCTTTTGTATAGACACTAAGACAAGTTTGCTACATTGCAAAGAAAATTAAAAAATAACAATATTTGTAAGTAAAGACGGAAATTCCAAGATAACACATTCTTCTACCTCTTTAAAGTATCTGTTCCTTACAAGCTTCAGATTTCTTAAAAAGATTAAAACAATATCTAGTCCTGGAAATGGCTTCACTGACAATACTGCAGCACTGTCTGACATAATAACAAACCCCAACTCAAGCAAAGAAATCACAGTTTCTGCAGTAAAAGGCACACAGAGCAAGTTTTCTACCTCAGTACTATCAGTCCTTACAATAAGTAGCTACTAATTTACGATCAGAAACTTCAGTGGTGCAGTCAAGCATTTCTATGTAAAGCAGCATAGATGTTCAGCCATCCAGACTTCAGTAACCTCAGGTATTGTACTTACCACCAATTGCTATATATTTTGCAAAAGTAACAACTTCTTAGGTGAATTTTTTTTTTAAATGGTAATTAAAATTAACCCTATAGAAACATTTAAAATTTTACACTTAAATGGCAACTTTAGTTTGTATAAATTAGGAGTTACAACTACTATTTCCAGTGAAAATAACTAATTTTCAGAACCAATACCTGCAATGTTCTATAAAGAAAAGTTAAACAGCTGGACAAACAATTCCACACTGCTTTGTGGTATGAATTACAGTTTACGTCAAACAACTTAAAATTATTTCAGCTCTAACAAGAACACTAGAAATGGGCAAGGCTGACTGGGAGGGGTGAAATATAGCTATGAATGTTATGACACGACTCCTACCAGACTAGTTTCAAAAACACTTTTAGGAAATAGTTTTCATTTACCTACCTTAATATTACAGGCATAAGGATGAATTTTGTCACCAACTTTTTCCATAAAGACACAGAGAAACTTCAATGCTTCTTCCCTGCAATCTCGAAACTGAAAAGTTAAAAAAAAAAAAAAATTGAAGTGTGTAACATGCTGTGCATATAGCACTACCTAAACACTTCTTTAAAGTTTGCCAACTTACCTCCTCGATGGTGAGGGATTTGTGGATAAAGACGAGTAAGCCATGCTCCTGGGAGAACACCAGGGACAGGTGCAGCGCTGCAGAGAGGAAGGAACCAGAAGGTTGTTGGCTTCGTGCACACCACCCAGCCCATCTCCCGATGCAAAAGGCTGACCTGACGCCTCGGGCACCAGAAAAACCACAACAAATTGTGGGTACTGCTGACCTCCCCCATGGCCTCGGGGCCCGGGCCCGAGCCTGTGCCCGCGCACCGGGGCCCGCCCCTGCCCAGGGCCGAGGGAAAGCCAACCTGGGGACAGCTCAGCACAGAGGGGCCCGCACCGCAGTGCTTTTATCCGGGTGAATGTTATCTGGGGCAAGAGACCCCCCTCCCTCGGAACCATCAGTGACACAAAGCGTGGAGGGAGAAGCCCGCGGAAGGACCGGCCCGGTGCGTGTGTCCCGCCGGACCCGAGCGCTCCCCGGCCCCGCTCGGCTTCCCCCCGCCGCCACCCCGCCCGGGCCGGGCCCAAGGGCGCACCCTGCTCGCCGCTGGCCAGGCTGGCCACGCAGGTCTCGGCCAGGCTGCGGAGCAGGCTGTATCCGTGCAGGGCGCTGCCGACGGCATCGCCGGGCTGCAGGCAGCCGTGCAGCTGCAGCAGGCACTGCTGCACCCCGGCCATGCCGCCCCGGCCCCGGGAACGGAGGCGAGGAAGCGGGCGGGAAGGGCCCGCCTCCCGCCGCGTCCAACGGCAGCCGCGGGGACGCGGGCTGCTGAGCTCGGGCAGCGGGAGCGCTCCGCCCGACCATTCCCAGGGAGTAAGGACCTGCGGCAGGGAAGAGCGTTTCGGGCTCTTTTGTGTTTCTCGTGGCAGGATGGACATGCCCACACAGAATGACAGAATGGATCAGGTTGGAAGGGACCACAGGGGGCCATCTGCTCCAAACCCTCTGCTCAAGCACACGGCACAGGGTTGCATCCAGACAATGCTTCAGTATCTCCAGTAAGGGAGATTCCACACCCTCTCTGGGCAAACTGTTCCAGTGCTCGGTCACCGCACAGTAAAGAAGTTCTTCCTCACATTTAGGTAGAACTTCCCGTGCCTCAGTTTCTGCCCATTGCCTTTTGTCCTATTGCTTGGCACCACCAAGAAGAGCCCGGCCCCAGGCTCTTGGCACCTTCGCCATAGATACTGATAGACATTGATGAGGTCCCCTCTCAGTCGTCTCTTCTGGAGACTGTACAGGCCCGAGAGCTCCCTCAGCCTTTCCTCATCAGAGAGATGCTCCAGCCCCTTAATCATCTTTATTGCCCTTCGCTGGACACGCTCCAGGAGCTCCAGGCCTCTGTTGTATCAAGGAGCCCAGAACTGGACAGCGATGCTGGATACCGTAGTGGTTCCCCCCCTCCTCAGAGAATGGGCTGCTCCAACCTCCCCACGCCTCCCGGCAGCCCTAGTTTTGCCGCGAAATTCGGCAAGGTGCGGGCGGCTCCAGGCTAGGTTGCGGGGGGGGAGGCGATGAGCCATTATTGAGGGCAGCCTCTGTCTTGTAGCGCAATAGTAAACTGCGTTATAATTCGTTCTCCAGTATAGCAGGTCGAGCGGGACGCGACCCTCACTTCGGCGCTCCAGAGGATTCATCTCCTTCCTCCTTTCCCTCTCGCTTCCGCATCCCCCCTGTTTGCCTTTGTTGGGCGCTCCCGTTTCGATCGCGCCTCGCCATTGGCCAGAAAGCCCGGGCGGGCGCGCGCACGCTGCTGGATTTGGCGCGGAGTGTGGTTAGCGGCGCTGTACGGGTGGGTGTACGGGGAGGGTGGCGGGCGGGGGTCGCGGCTGCCGAGGGGCGGAAAGGGACGGGAACCCGTCTGTCAGGGCTTGGCCGCTGGCGGAGCGCCCGCCGCGCTCATTCTTCTGGCCGACCCCTTACCCCCAGGTAGGACCGCCGCTGGAGCCGCAGCAGCGCCATGTCGTCGCCAGCCTCCACTCCCAGCCGCCGACGGGGCAAGCGCGGCCGGGGCAGCAACCCCCCGACTCGTAAGTGCTGCTGGGGAAGGGGTGGGCCCCCCGCCCCGGGGGTGTTCCCCCAGCCCCTGCCTCGGTCCGCCTGCTGCGGCCATTGTAACTCCGGCTCCGGGTGCCCTTGTGTCTTGCAGCACAAGATGCTCGCTCTCCTCCTTCCCAGAAGCGTCGAACGGACGACTCCACCTCCACCGGGGACTTGCAGCCCATGCCCACGTCGCCGCCCGCCGACGCGCAGAGCCCCGGCGCCGCCGATGCGCTGTTCTCCAGCCCGCCGCAGTTCCGCCACTCCGGTACGCCGGGGCTGGGGCTGGGGCGGCTGCGGGGCTGTGCGGGCCTCGGGGATGTAGCCCGGGGACCGCCTGCACTGCGTGGGGCCAGCCAGCGTGGGGCCAGATCCGGCTGAAAAACGCTGCAGGAAAAAATGAGCCTTGTCTCATGTTTCTCATTTGAAGTTAGTATAGTGAACTCTACAGGAGTGCAGATATCAGCGTCTGGCGTGCAGATCTCTAGCATAGCTCCCAGTTAGCATGGCAATGCCTATCAGGGAATATATATCAGTTTTAAAAATTTATTTATAGAAAGAATAATGAAACTACTAACACAGAAGGAACTAGGTTTTTTGCCATAGAAAGCCTTTCTTGCTTTTATATATAGGATTCTTTTCAATTCCAGTAGCTGTTAATTGTGTCACTTGCTCTACCACCCCTAAAATACTAAAAAAAGTGTTTCATCTAAAATTCTGCATGTTTTTATGCTTGAACTCCAGCGTAGTTTTAAAATGCAGTACTGCTGTAAAGTTTTCTAGAGCTGCTTTATTTGAATTTGGGATCTTTGAGAAGAGCTGTTAACACAGAAGTTCTATGGAGACTGGCAACCTCTTCATTGTGTGTTTTGACAAAACACTGGGCCTGACTGATACTACTCATTTTGTGACAGAGTTGAAGGAATGATGAGACAAATGCAGAGGCTGAATTTTAGTCTGCTCTAGATTTAAAATGTCTCAATAATCATCACAAAACACTTCCTTTTATAGCCATTCCTCTTGACTTTGACATCAGTTCACCTCTGACTTACGGCACACCCAGCTCCAGGGTAGAGGGTACCCCACGAAGTGGTGTACGAGGAACTCCAGTCAGGCAGAGGCCGGATCTTGGGTCTGTCCGTAAAGCCAGACAAGTGGATTTACACTCGGATGGGGTAGGTGGATGTCTCACCTCTTGCATCTGACAACTTCTTTTTAAACATATAAATATTTGTGTTTGCTTAATTTGTTTCCATGCAGCCAGCTGAGGATATAGTAGCAACCGAGCAATCTCTTGGACAAAGGCTTGTTATTTGGGGAACAGATGTGAATGTGGCCTCATGCAAAGAAAAATTCCAGGTGGGTTTTGTTTCTTCCCTTTTTTTAAATGAAAAGCTAGTTTGATTTAAACAAGTATTAGTTGGATCTGATAGGAAGGAGGTTTCTGTACTGCTAAATTCTGCTCATTTTTCCTGTCTTTCTTTTACCTCTATCATTCAGAGATTTCTCCAGCGCTTCATCGATCCACTGGATAAAGAGGATGAAGACATTGGCCTGGATCTTAACGAGCCACGCTATATGCAACGACTTCAAGAGGTACTTGTAATGCAGTAATTCATAATTCAGCTTTTCTTTTTTCAGTCTTGCATGCCATTAAGCTAAAAATTTCCTAACTTCCTTGCAGATTAATATGGTTGGGGAACCATTCCTGAACGTAAATTGTGACCATCTAAGATCATTTGATGAAAATCTCTACAGGCAACTGATCTGCTATCCTCAGGTGAAATAGTTAACTTGTTTTCTGACTTTCAGGTGGCTCTTTCATATTTCTGGGGTTTAAAATGCTTGTTTAAAAGCAGTACATACTTTGTGTGTTCAGTGCAATCTTGGTGGCTACTTTGTTTTACTGAATGTAAAATGTCTAGTAGATGATCACAGTAACAGTGAGTACCTCATGCATGCAAAGTTAGCTGGTGAATTGCAATGTCCAGAGTTTTGTACTTCCACTCCTTGCAATACTTAAGTGATGGAATAAATCTGATCCTAACAGCAGGTTTTGTGTTACATAGGAAAATGTTAAAATGGTGTAACTTTCAGTCATTACTGACTGATCAGCAGCACATAAAATGCTTTATGCACAATTTCTTCATTCTATGATTTAACTTGTAAGCTGTTTCTAATACAGGAAGTTATCCCAACATTTGACATGGCTGCCAATGAGATCTTTTTCGATCGTTACCCTGATTCAATACTAGAGCATCAAATTCAAGTAAGACCATATAATGCACTGAAGACCAGGAATATGAGAAATCTAAACCCTGAAGGTAAACTTTTTGCTTACCATGTTATACAAAAATCTTAAAGATTGTCATAAACTTAGTGAATACTAACATAGGATTACATTAAGACTATATAAAACTGTACTTGTGGTCCATCCAGACCAATGTCTTCCATTCATGTCTGTTTCAGAAGCAAATGCTTTAGAGCCCAAATGCAGAATAATCTATCCATAAAGGAAATCTCTCCTATTGTCAACTACTCGTGCTCTTAGTTCTGCAAGTGCAAAAGATTCTTTCTTTTCTATACGTACTCCTGTAAATTAGAATGTTTGTATTACGCGTTTATGATTCTTTTTGCTTAAACAAAATAGTAGTAACCTGTCTGTATACCTTCTGCCTAAAAACTGTTGTAAGGTGAAATTCTGAAGCTTATTTAAATTTTAAGAGTATAAGGTCATGACATGACTCTCTATATTTTTGTAGACATTGATCAACTCATCACCATCAGTGGCATGGTCATCAGAAGCTCCCAGTTAATTCCTGAGATGCAGGAAGCATTCTTTAGATGCCAGGTTTGCGCTTTCACCACCAGAGTGGAAATCGACCGTGGCAGGATTGCTGAACCATCGGTGTGCAAGAACTGTAACACAACGCACAGTATGGCGCTGATTCACAATAGATCCATGTTCTCTGACAAGCAGATGGTATGTTGGCTTAGCTAGTGGCTAAAATGAAAGAGTTGCTAGTTTTTGCTCCCCCACCCTCCTAAAATCATCAACAGCATCAGTTATGTATCTTGAGATCAAATGCTTTGAAAAGAAAAAGTGTTTAGGAACATGGAAATGAGTGAAACAACTTAGTGAAACAGTAAATCTGCTTTGGAGAAGAAATGCATTGGGAGGATGAAATGAAGTATGTACACCTCTTAATGTTAAGGTATGGAAACCTCTTTATATGCAGTATGTCCACTTCTGTCTAGACTAGGTGAGCCTTGTTTGTAGCAGCATTTTCATCCATGCCAGTAGCAATCAGCAGAATTCTCGTTTTCATAATCTCAGTTTTGCTGTTTGGGTGGGGATATTTTGTTCCTGAGCAATGTTCCCGATTCAAAATGATGCTGAAGAGTGCATTAATTCAAAATCCTGTTGTATGCTTTGTGGAAAAGCTCTGCTTTTTTGCAATGGAAACTTAAGTGGTGTTTTTGCTAGATCAAACTGCAGGAGTCTCCTGAAGATATGCCAGCTGGACAGACCCCGCATACAGTGGCACTCTTTGCTCACAATGACCTTGTTGATAAAGTTCAGCCAGGTGACAGAGTTAATGTCACAGGTAAAATTTGGTTTGAGTATTCCCTTTTTTTTTTTTTCATTGATCTTAACTGTATGTAAAGGGACCTGATGAGATGCACTTCCAAATGCTGAGGGAGCTGGACACTTCCTTTACAAGGCCACTCGGTTATCTTTGAAAAGTCGTGGTGACTGGCTAAAATACTAGGAAAAAAAGCCAATGGCACTCCCTACAGTGAGGAGGAGACCTGGGGAACTGCAGGCCTGTCAGCTTCATCTTCAGCCCTGGGAAAGGTGATAGAGCCAATAA
The DNA here is from genome assembly GCA_013400675.1 of Oxylabes madagascariensis. NCBI lineage: Eukaryota > Metazoa > Chordata > Aves > Passeriformes > Timaliidae > Oxylabes > Oxylabes madagascariensis. The sequence goes on from VYZR01014207.1 coordinate 19,372, forward strand.
TCCTGGAAACCTTTTATGATTGGGACAGTGTTCTACACCCTCAGCAAACTTGCAGACAAAACAAAACTGGAAGGAAGCAGTGCTTGATAGACCATGGCTGTGGTGCCAGCATTCCCCTGGGCTGTATTAGGAGTGTTGCCAGCAGGTTGAGGGAGTACTGGGTCCCGTTATGGGGTCTCCAGGGCAAGGGAGACATGAATATACAGGAGTAAATTCTGCAAAGGGCTACGACGATAACAGAAGCCTTGGTCGTACATGGAAAGGCTGAGAAAGCTGTGACTGCTCAGCCTGGAGAGTAGAAGGCTTGGGAGAATTTTACCAGCATGTTTAGAAACACCTGATTTGTTGGGGGCTGGTAGTGTCAAGAAGACAAAGCCTGACTCTGCTTAATGATGCCTAGTAGCACACAGAGGGCACAAGCTGAAATACAGGCAATTCCAGTTAAAAATAAGAACTTTTTTACTGTTTGTGTGGTCGAGCCTCATCACAGGTTGACTGGCAAGGCTGTGTGGAGTCTTTGTCCTTAGAAATACTCAAAACCTGATGGGACACAGCCTTTAGCAAGCAGTGGACTCCAGCTGACTCCAGTTTGACCCCATGATTGGACTAGACATCCCCAGGGTGTCTGACCTTGATTCCTTCATTCTAAAGCTGTAACTGAAGAAAACACAGTATCTTAAATAGTGTCTGCATTCAGGAGAGTGATAATGAGTACGGAAAGTAAGTCTTGTGATACTGTAGCAACACATTATAAACCACTTTCCTCTAAAACAACTGCTGTAAGCAAACCCAAGCTGTTTGAAATACATTCGAAAGCTGTTATTAAACTTGGCACTTTAAAAGAGGGGGAAAGGCTGACTGGAGTGGGAATTTCAAAAGCATCAAGCCTTAATTTTTTTTCAAAAATGCTTTCATTGTTGAGAACGCTTGTGGTACGAATGTAAAACGTGTATGTCTATCTATAAAAATAGGTCTAGGTGATTTAAATGTGGCTTCCACATGACTTACAGTGAGAAATTAGATGACAAAGTATTTAGGCTGTTTAAAAAAGCTCTACTCTTCCTGGGAACTTGTAAAATTTTTAGGGTTTGGAATTAGCATGTTTCTTCACATCTAATGCTGTGACTGAAATTTGTATTTAGGTATCTACAGGGCAGTTCCCATTCGAGTCAATCCCCGGGTCAGCAGTGTCAACTCTGTGTATAAGACTCACATCGACGTCATACACTATTGCAAGACAGACTCCAAACGCCTGCACTGTGTTGATGAGGAAACTGAGCAAAAGAGGTTTACAGAGGAACGTGTGGAAATGCTCAAGGAGCTTTCTAAAAAAGCAGACATATATGAGAGGCTTGCTTTGGCATTGGCTCCAAGTATCTATGAGCATGAAGATATCAAAAAGGTGAAAAGTTCTGTATTTCTCTTGGAAGACATGTATTTTTATGTGTGTATGTTTGTAGTTACTGTTGTTAATGTATCCTGAATCTTAAAAATTCAAAAAGCTGTTATCTTGAGCAGTCTTAAAATGTCATGGTCTTGTCAGGGTGGAGTTGGTTGTAAGTGCATCATAATTCTTTTCATGCTATTAAGGAGTGTTAATTAGAGGGAAGAGAACTGAAAAGGTAGGAAGGCAGCAGAACTGGGAAAACTTAATTGCAGGGTGCATCTTGGACATTTCTTGGAAGTTGAGATTGCTGATGATCAGAGATAAGTAAGTACCTTTAACATAGTAACTGCGTGCTGAGAAGAGGCTTCCACAAGAGAAGAGTGGCTTCAAAATGACATTTGGTTGGCTCGGAATTACGGAATATCAAAACATTTACTTGAATGTATCCAAGAAGAGACTGTTCCAATAAAGTGTCAACTGAGGTACTAGAACATTGTGAAAACTGCTATCAGTAGCAGGTTTCAAGGTATTGTTAGACATTGAACACTCCTCTTCCAAGTGTATTACTTTGAGGTGTTTTTAATAGATTTATACATTATTATAGTTAACAGGTTCCTGAAAGTATAATTCAAAACCATACGATGATATACTTATGAAATGGGAACACAGCAATGACAGTTCTTTTTGTTGTTACTTTTCAACATGCTAATAAAGGCACATCAAGTCTAGGGGGTGGAGTTGAGGAGAACTAAAGACCCTTCATAAAATGGGATTCTTCAGCTTCCACCCAAAATCTGGTTACAACGACATACAAAATTCCTGTCTTTAATGCTTGAAACCCGGATGCATTGAGTTGTGTTAATTTTAGCAGCATTTGTTTTTCAGATGTTTCAGTTGAACAGTTGGATTTGCTCTGTTACATCTGTACAAGAAGTGATATTTTCATTTTTATAGGGTATTCTACTTCAGCTTTTTGGTGGATCAAGAAAGGATTTTACTCACACGGGAAGAGGCAATTTTCGTGCAGAGATCAACATTCTTCTCTGTGGTGATCCTGGTACTAGCAAATCTCAGCTGCTCCAGTATGTATATAACCTGGTTCCTCGAGGCCAGTATACTTCTGGCAAAGGCTCAAGTGCAGTTGGTCTTACTGCATACGTGATGAAGGATCCAGAAACGCGACAGCTGGTTCTTCAGACAGGAGCTCTAGTACTTAGTGACAATGGCATTTGCTGCATTGATGAGTTTGATAAAATGAATGAAAGCACAAGGTCAGTTCTACATGAAGTGATGGAACAACAGACACTCTCCATTGCAAAGGTAAATGCAATTGAAGTTATTCCTAGAGGCTTTTGCTCTTGCTTTACTCAAACTTTCACAATGCAGTCTTTGGCAACAGAATCCATCTAATAAAATTGGTGATCTCATGAAATTGAAGGGAGGTTTTGGTGGCACAGCTGCAGCTGGTTTCAGGAATGTTTTTCCTTTTGACAGGCTGGAATTATTTGCCAACTGAATGCTCGTACATCTATCCTAGCAGCAGCTAATCCTATAGAATCACAGTGGAATCCAAAAAAGACTACTATTGAAAACATTCAGCTTCCTCATACGCTGCTGTCAAGGTACTGAACTGCACTGCATGTGTCATTTTTAGGGGATGTTACACTTCCTTTTCTGAAAATTATTACATATAGTAGAATAGAACTACTGTGTTCTTCACAACCTAATGGAAAACTTTCATAGCACATACTTTAAATGCTGTCCTTACAGTATGTATGTGAGCACAGAAGTGCCTTTTAGTATTTACACGTTGACCTTGAAGAGCAGGTGTGATAAGATCTGTAGGGTCTTTTTTATTTAATTCTATGTTGTTTCATAATCATCTCCTAGAAAAGAGCTGTTCTGAAACTTAATGTATTGGTAACTTTATCAAAAATTCAGGATGCTTTTCTTAGCTCCATAAAGCTTTTAAAGTGAAACACTGATGATCAGGGAACTTGGTGGCAGAGGTGGTAGAATCTTAAGATCTGTGCCTGCTTCATGCTCTTTGTAAAATTTACCTGAGGAGGTAACAGTGCTGGTCAGTTATTTGGGCAATAGCTGTTAGAGTCACATTTAGTGCTTGCTGACAGAAAATTAAACTACATGCTGAAGTTGCATCTTGTTAAGAATTTCCATAATAACTGGAAATTTGAAGTACATTGATGGTATACTGGGTATCCTGAAAATACTTAGGGCTTAAATTTCAATTAAGAGCTGCTAGGTTTGAGCAGCATCTCAATTCCACCATTTATTTGATTTAAGCCTACAAAAATCAATTATTGGCTGACTAAAAATGTATTATCCATGTCTGCTTATAGTTGAGACTAGCTGAATATATTGTTTGTAAAATTATAAACCATTTTCTTCAGAATTGAACTGCAAGTGCTTTTTGAATTATTTGTAATTTATTTAGTTACATTTTTTTGCTGTTGTATTTCAGGGCAGTATCTTTAGCAAGAAGTTCTGTGCATTTGTTATGTGTGTGGAATTTTTTGTTTGTGGCAGTTGCAACTTTCTTTTGTGGGGGGCGTGGGGTGTGGGTTTTTTAAGGAAACAAAATATGTCAGCCTTGAACATGGAATCTGAATTCTGCAGAATGTGCCTTGCTTTCAAAATTTCAAGTCCATAAGGTGTAAGAAAATCCATTGTGTTGCTCTGTACCTTGAGAATTCTAGAAAAATTTTCTTCCCAGTGTAAGAAAGCAACTTCTACTGAGAGTAGGAATTAAGAGTCTAGTAACTCCTACCTGTACTTATTATATCAAATCCTTCTAAGCCAAGTACCTAAATGACAAGAAAGTATGCACATTAATGCTGGATCATATCCCATTCAGATTTGACTTGATCTTTTTGATGTTGGATCCACGTGATGAAGCTTACGACAGACGCCTTGCTCGCCATTTGGTTTCACTGTACTACGAAAGTGAAGAAAAGATGGAGGAGGAATACATGGATATGGCAGTATTGAGGGATTACATTGCATATGCTCGTAGTTATGTAAATCCCAGATTAGGTGAAGAAGCAAGCCAAGCCCTTATTGAGGTAAAGGAATTGCTGCTGAGAATGTTCAGTCTTTCCTGATTTGTCAGAAGTGGTGAAACTCCCTCGTAGGTACACTCTCTATCTACCTAACAACCTTCTGCAAGATCCTTGAAAAAAAGGTCTCTAATGGAAAGAGGGGTCAGATGGGTCATTCTGCATTCTAATGTTCAGCTTTCAGATATGTTGATTTGGTTCCATTGCATAAAACACACTGAAGTCTACCAAAGCAAAATGTGACATCACAGACACAAGTACTGCTATATAAGACTAATCCAGACTTCTAAAGTGATTCAAAACTTGATTCATTACCAAGGTTTAATTGCTTTATAGTGGAAAAGAATTTATTTGATCATGTTATGCATCATTGCAGACGAACCGTGAAGGTGTGTGAGCAGAAATACAGTATTTGGGATTGCTTGCCAGGATTGCTTATATTCTGATATAAGAGGTGGGGGATGCAGGGGACTGAAGAGGAATTAATATGCAGTGAAAATGTACTGAGTGTCTCCCTTTCAGGCGTACGTGGACATGAGGAGGATTGGCAGTGGCAAGGGAATGGTTTCCGCATACCCCCGGCAGCTGGAGTCTCTGATCCGGCTGGCGGAGGCGCACGCCAAGGTGCGTTTCTCTGAGAAGGTTGAAACAATTGATGTGGAGGAAGCAAAACGCCTCCATCGGGAAGCGCTGAAACAATCTGCTACTGATCCAAGGACCGGAATTGTGGACATATCCATTCTCACGACAGGTTTGTGCTTCCATAGTGTTGAAGCAGGGCCGCTGTTGGGATTTTGTGATTTTTAAAGTGTAACTTAACCTCTCCTCCTTAGCTGATTGCTGAAAGGTATTTTCTTTGCTTTTATAAGGAATGAGCGCAACAGCTCGTAAGCGGAAAGAGGAATTGGCTCAAGCCTTGCGGAAGCTCATCCAATCAAAGGGTAAAACACCATCTCTGAAGTACCAACAGCTTTTGGATGATCTCCGAGCACAGTCTGAGACAGTAAGTTTCCTGCTTTGTTTTTGCATTTCCATTAATTTTTAAAAGCATTTTTTTCCAAATGAATCTTCTTGTCCTCAGATCACATTATGGAAGGAAATGGAAACATGAATGATTTGTTGGCATGACCAGAAAGCCAGCTCTGTTACAGACAAAGGAGTTGAATCTGCTGTACCTTAGTTTGTTCTGGCTTCTGGAAGTAGCAAACTCAGCTTCAGCGTTCCAGGCCAGGCTTCAGCTTTCACACAGAACAAATGAAAACTTCAAATAAGAATATTAGGAAATTGGTAGAAAGTATAGCATTTTTACTATGTTTGAAGTATTTTCCCTATATTTATTTCATTTGCTCCTTTTCTTGAAGGCTATCACGAAGGAAATGTTTGAAGAAGCACTTCGTGCCTTAGCTGATGAGGACTTCCTGACTGTGACTGGAAAGACTGTGAGGCTGCTGTGAGTTACCCTGTGCTCGAAAGCCTGCTGTCATGACTTGTACTTCGCCTTACTCAAGATAGTGTCAGTCTACAAGATCTTTGAGATTTGGGACTATCATCTGCTGTGACAGGCATAGCCTTTCCCTGCCAACCAACGGTCATGGCTTCACTTCGCCTTACTATATTGCCACTGCAAGATTTGCACGGCTTGGGCTATGACAGAGGTAGTCATGATTAGGTGGCATCACTGCCATTACAAGATATTTTGAAAATCCTCATGTCAATAATGCTATTTACATTTTAGCTAAATGTAATTACTAATACGGCAAGGGCTTTGTGGTTTTTTTCAGGTTTTTTTAGAGCATGGTAACAATATTGCCTGTATTTCCAGTTGAATTGTAAAAATTCGTCTTGAATTTTTAGTAACTGCAATTTTTACTGTTAGTATTGCTGTAAGTTGAAATAAAATTATTTGACTTAAAAGGACTCTTTCATTTCAAGTACAAATTAGCTTATCCTGTGCTGAGCACTTTTCAGTCTAGAATTCTGCAATTTTTGGAAGCTCTTTGTGAGAGTATGAAAGGCTTTTTGGTTGGTTTGTTTGACCTGAGTGTACTGTGGAGGTATTCTCAATGTAAGAAAGGTAGATAGATTCTACTTGAAACCGTATTTCTTTACTTCAATTATAAGTATGACAGGATAAATTAAGATACCTACCTTTGGTATAATGACATATAATCAGCCCTGACAGAACAAGGTCTTGTAGCTTGTTTACAATAATATTCCCAAGGGCCTGGTATGGGTGATTTTTTAATAGAAAAATACAATGCTACGTTGACCTTCCTCAGCTGTACAAAGCAGCATGATTGCTTTATGTGGTGTGTTTTATTTAAGTGCAATGAGCAGGTTAGAATCCTTGCATAACTGTTGGATGTTACTGAGGAACTTACTCCAAACTTTACTGCCTTCACTTCAGGAAGAGGGAAAAAAATAGTTCATCTACTTACATACTTGAAGTGATCTTGGATTATACTGTGATCATCCTTAAAGAATGATAAGTCTTTCTCTAAGGATTAGACATTCCTGAGACAGATGTCTACGTTATCGTTGTCCACACTGCTTACGGTTGATGAGATTAAAAAATTGCATATCAAAGATCATGATCAGAAATAGTTTTTTATAAAACAGATTCACCACAGGATGTTATGGGGAGAAGAACCCCGTGGCAACACAGAAGAACTTTGCTGAAAATAAGTGCCTACACAGCAGCCATAAGGATGCCCTAGACTTTTTAGAACAATGGGATTTAGTATGACCATTCTAGGCATCTTCTATCTACTGATCATACTGAAAGTAGTCACATTTGGATATGCTATCAATTTTCAGGTATACCTGAGCATTCAAGGGGAAGGTTAAGTTTTTGGCCTCCGGAGACGCACCAAGAAATAGAATAATAAATTTCGCTGATTCCACACACATTTTCTTCATTATCCATAAACAGACTGAAGATGTAAGGAAATAAGGCCTTTTTGCATGCTGTGAGATGCTCAGTTAACATTTAAGGCACAACAAATTTAGCAAAACTGGTGACCAAGATCTAAAAAGCTGCACTTGCTGTGCAGCTCCTGGAAGGGTCATGAGAAAGTGCACCCTAATGAAATGCAATGTCTGGAGAAGGACCGGAAGAAATTAGTAAGGTGTTGGGGGAAGTCAGTGAATCACATGGTCAAGGTTATCTCTGAAGCTCTAACACAAGTGTGCTTTCAGATATGTTAGAGGCATCAGCCTCTTAAAGGCACCTCTGCAAAATGGAGGTAGGAGAGAAGTCCGAGGAGCTCAATTATAGCCTGCACACAGGCCATAGCTAAAAGACATGGATGCTGTAGTGTGCTTTCCAGGATGCAGGCTTGGGAGGAAAGAGGTCTCAGCTTTTAGCTGTAAACTTAAATTGACTGATCCAGCTCATGCTACAGCTTCATAAATATTAATGAAAGAAGATCCTATATATCTGGGAAGGAATCACAACGGACAGCTGGAGAAGAACAAGCATTCCTAAACTATTTCCACTGTGTGATCAAGACACGTTAACTCAGATTTCTAACCATCATTCATCCATTGTGTGCTGATTTTGGATGCTGTAGTTAATTTTCTTCACAGTGGCTGTTGTGGGGCTGTATTTTAAATTAGTGCTGAGCACAGAGTTGATGATACAGAGATGTGTTTGTTATTGCTGAGCAGGGCTTGCGCAGAGCCAAGGCTTTTCCTGCTTCTCGTATTGCCATGTTGGCATGGGAGGTAGGGAGGAGACAGCCAGTGCAGGTGACTCTACCTGACCAAAGGGATATTCCAGACCATATGATAACATGCCCAGTATGTAACAGGGGGGTAAGAAGAAGAAAGAGGGGGACATTTGAAGTGATGTCATTTGTTTTCCTAAGTAACCATTACATGTGATGGGGCTGTGCTCTCCTGGGGATGGCTGGACACCTGCCTGCCCATAGGAAGCAGTGAGTTAATTCCTTGCTTTTTTTGCTTGGGTGCATGGCTTTTGCTTTCCCTATTAAACTGCCTTTATTTCAACCACTGAGCTCTCCAACTTTTACACTTCTAACTGTCCCCCTACTGGTGGGGGAGTGAGTGAGCAACTGTGTGAGGCTTGGTAGCTGGCTGTGGCTATACCACGACACGTTGTGTTTCATTAAGCATGGAAAAATGTCATAATGGAGAATTCTCTTCTGGCTCAATTTAACTTACACTGTCCAGGAAGTCAATTGTTACAACAGAGGATTGACCTATACAGTTATATAAGGCTGATTTAGGTAGCAAGATGAAGAAAAGGAGAAAGGAAAAAACCCAGTTTTACTCCAATTAAAACAAAACTAACATTTTCCCGAAATCGTTACACATTTTGTTCGGTAGTGTAGATCAATTCCTATCCGGCAAAACGCTGGAGAATGCGGGCATCGATCCCGCTACCTCTCGCATGCTAAGCGAGCGCTCTACCATTTGAGCTAATTCCCCCCTCGGCAGCTGGTGTTGGTATCACAGAACTCTGATCCTCTAAGAGTTTCTAAAACCGCAGTTCCGCGTGTAGCATGCAGTTCTCTCTCGCTCTGGCCTCTCTGCTCACAAACGAAAACACGTTGAACTTCGATTCGAAAATCATACATTTGCAACATTTCATTTAGCATTTCCAAATCGAGCAGCAAGAAACAAGGCAAACTGAAACAGACGTTTTCCAGCTGTGAGTATGTAACAATAAGAGAAATAACCCGTTTGCTACCGGTCGCCCACGAAAGAAGGAGCGCTGTGTCATTTCGCTTTCTTGCTATGCGCGTCAGGCTTTGTTTCAGTACTTTTTTAATTACTCGCAGTGAAGAATATATTTTTAGTCCCACGAGGAGCAAAAGCCAGCGTGGAGAATGCGGGCATCGATCCCGCTACCTCTCGCATGCTAAGCGAGCGCTCTACCATTTGAGCTAATTCCCCTCCGCCCAGCTCGCCACATCCTGTAAGCTTAGACTTCAATAGCTCTAAATACAGACTGTGCTTTTTCCCTTTACTCCGTTTTTGCACCCCGAGGAGTAACTCCAGGGCGGCTGTTCAGAACATTTAATTACCGCCTGACCCGGAGCCTATGGTTTTGCCCACGATGACAAAAAAACCTAACGTGATAAGGCGGAGTAACGTGATAAGGCACTTCACACTAACGTGCGCGACAAACTCGTGCCCTGCAGCCTCCCAGTGCCACCTGCCACACGCTAGATTTGTCCTTCTACACTCAGGGAAACCACATCACAGACAACAGCATGGAGCAGCTTGAGGATAATACAAAACTCGCCTTTGCCCTGGTGTCCCCTCAGGAGACCATCTAGAAAGAAAAACCCAAGCCTGATTAACTTATATCAGTTTCCATCAGTATTGACAAGAAGATTCTTCGAAGTGATCTGTGTGAAAGTGTGTGGACACAATGCCTTCAAAACTGAAACACCCTAGTTTATTTTTTTTTTTATGGAACTAAGAAGGTCAGGCTATTTTTGAGACATAGGTAAAGAAGTTTTCCCAATCAGGTTAAGAAATTATAACATTTTACTTGCCATCTTACAAGAAAACGTAGCAACACTCACAACAAATTAATGATCAGAAAACAATGCTGTTAATTATATAAAATACATGTTTTAATAATTGAAAATAGTGCAGAGATCTTTCCTCACTCTTATCTAGCTTGGGCATTAAATAAACTGTTTTTCTGTGAGCCAAATGGGTGAAGCTTTAGGCCTCTTCAGTGGCAGCAGAGTGAGATGTGGTGGTAAAAAACAGGGAGAAGTAATCTGCCTTTTTCATAATGACTCGAACTGCACAGGGTCGATGGAGAAAACTGTTCATAGAGCTGAACCTTGTGAAAACATGATATGGGAGAGATCCTGGCCACAGGCGTGCAGGGGGCCATCAGTGAGCCTAAGATACACGTATGCCTGTGAGAAGGACTGAAACTGCTTTTGCGTATTTGCTTTTCCCCTCAAGTCTACTAAAGTGAGGTAGATAAAATCATCTACAATATAACACAAGAAGTGTTAAGGATAATTTTTAATTTTTTTTATTTTCCAGAGCCTGAAGTTAGGCAGGAGAATATTTGAACTTTAAGAGAATGTTTGCAGCAATACTGTAGTTGTAGTTCTGCATCTCGACCTGAATCTGGATTGTAACAGATTTGGAGTACTACTTTACCTCGGACAAGTTGTAACTTGCTGATGCTCAATTTTGAAATTTATTTCGTTTTGACTGGTTGCTGCCATGCAGTGCTGCCTAAATCCTTCAGAGAAAACCACCAGTACATGTATTGTTGGATTACTGCACACACTTTAGCTTACTAGCAGGACTTACTCCTCTGCATTTAAACAGAGCTTCAGTGTATCTACTCTCTCTGTTAACTACATTTTCCTTCTTGAAATCCAGAAAGCATTCTTTGATTTAACAGCCTGTGAATAGAGGTTTAGCATTGTGCTTCCCATTGCAAAGTCAGTTAGTATGACTACAGGTGAATTTTTCTATTTAAGAAATGTGCTTAGTAACCCCACATATTTAAGATGCAATACTATTTGGAAAGAATTATCAAAGTCAATAAATAAAGGTAGAAATACAAATAATTTCTAAAATATAACATAAAAATACATTAATGAATTTTTCCTCTCCAGAAACTAAACATGAACTTTTAAACCATTGTATTTATCATTTATGTATGTTTAATTAGAAAATAAAGTTGGAAAAGGAACTGAAGACTTGAAAAAAAAGAAGAAAAATCTCACTGTGCTTGAGTGACTTCTAAGAGTAGTCTTTCTAGATTTACAAGCCTTTTTGTATTTGCACTGTAAGAGATGTAAAAAAAAGAGTTCTCTTTCCTTGAATAAACACTAGAGGATGCACTGCTCAGGCAAAAGAGCTGTTTTATCCAAGGAACACAGCAGAAAATGCTTTTCACACGTCAAGTGTGCAGCCTGGCTTTTCAGCCACCGGGTTTTCCACGTAAATTCAGAGGGGACTCGGTGTTATTAGACCGAGCGACCCCACACAGCAATTGCGGCCGAAATGGCCACGCGGGGATTCCGCAGCAGTGCGGCCGCCCCCAGCCCCCCAGGGCAGGGGGAATTAGCTCAAATGGTAGAGCGCTCGCTTAGCATGCGAGAGGTAGCGGGATCGATGCCCGCATTCTCCAGCGTTTTGACCGGCTGTAGCGCCGCGGTGTGACAAGATTTTCTTCCAAGAACCGTCCCGGGTTTGTGGTAGAAAATCCACAGCAGGTAACACAGACCGCCTCGCACGGCGAAAAAAAGTGGAGAAGAAATGCTAACTGTGAAGATTACACTTGGGCGCACTTGCCTCTCAGAAGCAATTTCTTCATAGACCCATCTAAACTAACGCTGTTACTCTGTGATACAGGAAAAAAAAAAAGCCACTTCCGTCCCTTACCACTGCGCTGAATTTGAGCATTTATGATTATTTTTTAATGATGCGGAAAGTTACTGAAATCGTCTCTGCGAGGATGTAAAAGTTTGTAGTTGTCTATATAAATCATCAGCTCACCACTGAATTAGTGTCTCCCCAGCTACCTTGCACGCGGCTGTAGGATGGGCAGAACACGCTTGTTCCTAATGTGAGTTTCAAGTTATACCCGGTCTCTCACAGCATCATTCGTCTCCTTCTAGCCATGAGAAGAAAATAATTTGCACTTAAAAAAAAAAAAAAGGCTCAGCTCTGATCAACGCTAAAAGCTTAAATACCTCGTACTGTACAAACGCGTCTCCAAACTGGTTCATTTTAGTCCTTACTAAACTGCTCCAGGGAAACGCATCCGGATTCAAAATAGCGGCACCGCGAATGGAGAATGCGGGCATCGATCCCGCTACCTCTCGCATGCTAAGCGAGCGCTCTACCATTTGAGCTAATTCCCCCTGTGGGCTCCTACCTCTCTCCACTGGCCATTCCCGCTCTCGCCTCCCTCCCTGGCGGGCTCGTCGCACAGCGCGCTGAAACGGGACCCGCGCCTCCCACACAAACAAAACTTCCTCCCCCTGCTCCCGGTAGCTGGGCAGCCCCAGCCCTTCTAATCCCCTGCGAAGTCACGGGTAGGCAATAACAGCACACAGCCCTCCAGTGAAACGCAGAAACAATTAGGTTTTCCGGCAAGCGCGCTGCTTTTGACAGCCGTAGTGGGAATTTTGCCTAATATGATATCTGGACTCCTGGAGGCAACAACAGCAGGCGCTTTGTTCAGCAGAGCTGCATCTGGATAACATCCGGGCTTGTGTTTCCAGGCAATTGCAGACTTATGTTCACACCAAACAATTATTACTGCTTAAGGGAAATCTGGATATATTTAAATACTGTATTATTTCTAAGACAGATTTTTCCTATTTGTAATCCCTAGGTGGAAGACAATCGGCTAAATTACTTTACCCTCCTCCACATTTTACAATATCAAATATATATGACTGAATAGGTACAATTCTTCCAGTTCTTTCTCTTGTGGCAAGAGGCTGGGTTCACGTTATAAAAAGGGGATAAAAGAAAAGCACCCATGGAACAAGGGTTCTTGGAAACAATGAAAAAAGCACCAAATGGAACACTGGGAAACAAAGTAATAGTTCATATTATTTACTTACATCTCTCAGGCATTTTTAAGTTGTGATGCTATCACCAGATAGACAAGCACAGAGACAAATACATATAAAAATCAAAAATATACCACTAAAATGTAAAAAATTAAAAAATTTTACTATAATGAAACAGCTGTGAAAATTCTGTTTAGTGGTTTCACAAACAGCAAGAGAGAGTTGTGAATTTTTATTACACTTACAATATTAAATAATCTGCCTTTCTGGGAAAAAAAAAAGGAGTATCTGAAATGAAATTTATGAAATAACTACACAAACAGCCCTTGATTTCCCCCGGATGCTTTAAGACACATGAATCACACTGACATATAAGGATCTTTCGAATCTCTCCTCTTCAGTGACTTAGTGATTTTAGAAAACAACATCATGAAATTTCAGTCTTTGGTCTAGTTCTGAAGTTGTATACCAAAAGTCCCATGCACATTCTTCCATTAACAAAATTCCAGTATCTTGCCACCTACTCCCCACTGAAATTGAAGCAACTGGCTGGCTGAAAGCCCCACAGGTCAGTGTGCCTGGCAAAGTAAGGAAGCTTGCTGCTCCTTCCATTCTGGGATATTTCACATTTTTCTTAGTATTCCTTCTGAACAAAAACCATTTAAGTCTCAAAAACACCCATGCTGTAAAACAAACAAGCAAGCAAAAAGAACCCTTCTAGTTGTGTCTGTATCAGGCTTGTAAGAACACAGCCCAGGCATGACAAGGGTCTCATCATGCCACATTTTGAAAGGTACAGCACATCTACTTGTTTTAATTAAGGGAATCCCCAAGCAGGCTTACAACTGCACACAAACTGAAAATTTCAATTTGTGACTAGGCACTGACAGTCTTAAGGCTTTATCACAGCAGGTAGGCTAAAATTTACTTTAAATCAAGCAAAACTCAGAATGAACCATAAATTAAGCAATGACATAATGAGTAAGGACAGCTATAGTATATTCAGTTCATTCTGTTAAATAGCCTAACCTTCACGTTGACAGATACAGCATTAAAATGAAACAAGTATGTCTCCAGTTCTGTACCCGGTGTTTATCCCATATTTAAAGCATTGAAGGAAAAGCTGTATTTAGAGCATTGAAGGATATGTGTTTTGGACCTCAGAAATAATTTTACTGAAAAGCAGCATCAAAATATGGAATTGGACAGCAAAATTCACACCATCCTTTGGAGGGAAAAAACCCACTAACAAAAACCTCCAACTCCAACAGACAGCATCCCACCAAATGCATTGTGAATCACATAAAAAGCAACACAGGAGACATGCCATGAGTCAGAAGAAACCTCCCAGAATCCCTATTTCTGTTTTTAATGGCCACAATGAGAATAACACTTGATTTGTTGATGAAGAGGTTATTGCTTGTTCATAAAATTTTGCCTCCATTTTACCATTATTCATTGACTCGAACCCAAAGCGCAGGACAGAAACACGCTAAAGAAATCCCAAGACATAAGAACCAACCAAAAAGAAAAAAAAACAAACTCAAAACATAATAAACCGTAGAAAGATTTGCTACTTTTAATCGTATTTGTTACTGCAGTTACCACCTTTGAGGAAAATCAGTACAGTACCTCTGGGAGGTTATGCACCAGTACAAAATTCTGTAATATTAGTCAAATAATCAGCTTAGTCAGGCATCCTAAGTAACTTCAGTGACTATTACCAGTCACAACAGAAATTTGCAAAAGCAGAAATAATTCATATTAAATATATTGCTTTTATAAGAAGTATGACACCAAAATGTTTTTTGTATATATTTATCAGATTAGCATTTAGGTTAACACTGTGCTCTCTGTGCACTAATAAGAAGTTGGTGATCTCAGAGCACAGCTCTGAGCTGATCATTTTATGCTACTCTCTGTCATCTTCCTGGAGACCAGTACAAAAATCACCCTCATTATTTCAACCTGTAAAATCTCTAACTGTCAGAGAGTTGAAATACCAAGAAAACATACAAGTTACCATTGCCTTTCTCTAAAAGGATCCATGGATTTTAGATTTCCACCTAGGTTATCATATGGATTCCAGATTGGCAAAGATTTCACTCTGTTTTCAGATGGGGAAACAGGAAGTCATACATTAACATGATTATGCATTTAGGATTTTTCCCTAGGAAAATGGCCAGACTCACATCACAACTTACTCCCAATTTTTCTGGAAGACCTTGTATCTCTACTAACTTAATGAGTGTTTAAAAAAGTTTCAACATCATGCTACATGTACAATGCCCTCCTTGAAATAAACAGGATGACAATATAGAAACACTGTGTTACTAATTTTACATACAAAACAATCTGCTTAATCGTTAATAGCAATAAACAAGGTTGTTACAAAAGTAGTGAAACTGACTATGCCTGAACCCCACTGGATCTGCAACCTTTTTCTTCTAAATTACCACTGTAAGAATCTAAATTTTCACTACATTCCCTATAATTCCACATAGCAGAGAATGTGGGCTAGCTGTGCCTAGGACACCTGGATAATCAGCTACAACTAAACAGCACATACAAGATTTTCCTCATGTTCATTTAGTGTCTCTTCCACGCAATGGATTTCCACAGAATAGTAAACAAATTCTTTATAATTTTGATTTTTATCCACCTTTCACTTTTTGTGCCAAAGTTAACAGGAGTGAGAATGAAGATTTTTCATAGCTTAGAAGACTTAAGAAGATTCAGAACCCTATATCCTATGGTTTTTACTAAGGAACAGAACTATGTACTCACTGAGATTTTTTTCCAGAATAATAGTTTTAAGAACAATAATCCCATCCAAATATATAAACCAACCATTTATAAAAATTCCCAAGGAACTGGTTATACGGAATGAATTGAAAAATGTATTTGGCTGCAATGTTCCAAGACTAGAGGGTTAAGATACACAGAACTCACTGAAGTTCAGTGAATGTTTAACATCTGATTACTTAGGTCTATATGAAAATCTGAGAGCTTTCCTTTTTTAAATTTATACACCACTATGTTACACAGTAATTTTAAACTAGAATGGGGAAAGCAGACTTATTAGAGGAGCTGCATTCACTGATGAAGCTACCTGCTTACAATACATTGAAAATACCACAACCATGCTGAATTAAGACCACAAAAAAGTTTAGGATAATGCCCACTTCAACAAGTTCTTCAACCCAAGTTATCTGCTGATTTGAGTCTTCCACCTCTCTCCTAGGCTCACTGTTACACCTTAAGTGAACTCAGGAGGAGCAGTATCAGAAGTAAAGAAAACAACAGCTATTAAAGTTTACTAATGCAGTGTAGGACTAGTGTGGTTGTAGGTGTTGAGAACAATTGAAGGAGGGCTGGAGCCTGAGTCATGGCAGAGCAGCACAGGAATAGGAAGCCCACAAGAACCCACAAAACCACCCACTCTGCTGTGGAGCCGCACTGCCCACTGCACCTCCTCCTTCAAACAAGCACCCCATGACTCCAAAGATAGATTTTGTGAGACCCACTAAGACAACCACCACGGCCAGAAAGCCCCTGGGTAAAAGGCTGTGCACAAACCTCTGCCTGCTTTGTCTTTTGTCATAAATGCCTATTATAAAGTTGGCTTTTCACAAATATTAAAGTGAGTGCTATATGTATAATAACTTTGCTGTAAGGATATAGTTTTTATTTCTGCTATTAGCAAGACTCAGACATGGTAGTGGGATAGCTGATATATAGTTGTCTTAGTTAGAAAAGACAGGTGTCTGCTAGGGAGGGCAGAAGCTCTCTTTTAAAACCGTGTCTCCTCCTGATGCGTGAGGCAGCTGTTGGGATGGCAGGTAAGTGTTCTAAAGAAAAGCCACCAACCTGCCTGTTGGTCAGGTCTTCTGTGCCCCTGAAGTTGCCCTCTGTACCATCAGGGGGAAAAAGTAATGCTGGAAAGAGCAGATTTTTATCCTAGTTTTCCCAATGCAATGGCTCTAAGTAGCAAAAATATCAGCTGAGTGTGTACACCTTTAAATGGACCTAAATATTTTTTTCATAACATAAATTCATGATTAGGTTTATGCTCATGCATTTTCCTAGGCACTGCTTTGAGGGTGGAGGTTGAAAAACAGTTTTAAAAAATGTACATCGATATGCATTTAAGGAGGATAGAATTTCCATTTTCAAACCACATTCCTGATAGTTTCTAACAGTTGGGAACACGACTTCTGAATAATTTGGATATGCAGTGTATCTTTCTCTGTCACTTTCTGGTTGGTCTTTTTTTTTTTTTTTGGCAATTATAGAACATAACGGTTATTTGCAACTGCAAAAGCTATTCCCATCTTGCAAACAGTCTCAGCTTCTGCACCTTAGACACCAAACATCAGGTTAACTGTTAGCAAGAAAAGGCAGTTTTAGCAGTAAATGCTCAAACTCACCTTTGGTTTATCCCGCCAGCAGGCTTGGTGAAACTGTATGCTAAGGTGCTCCAGCTCTCACCTTTCTTCCTCTGGTTCCTTGGAGTCTCTGAAATTTTGGCAATAACGCTTCTCCTGTGCATTTATAACCTTGCTATTTTTGTGTATGGTTAGATGTTTTTCCTGAAAAAAGTAAAATAAGGAAAAAGCAGAAATTCATTGTTTTCTTTCAGTAAGAGCTGAGCTATTTTTATGTAACTCTTGAGTTCTTTTGCTAAATGTTGTTAGTAAAATTGCAGCTACTTCAACACTTCTCAAATAGATAAAAAGATATGAAAAAATGTTAATGGTGTTAGACAACTTGAAACAAGATCAATGCAAAATCTGGAGTTGTTTACCAGTCCTTTAGGATTATAGCAGCATTTGAATTGTTAGCAGCCATCTCTAAAAAACTTCCTGTGAAGAAAGCTTTATTTTCTCTGAAGATAAAGACAAAAATAAGGTGATTTTTTTTTTTTTAATCCAAAGACTTGACCAGGAAGTTACACAGGAATGCCAGGTCTAAATATGTTCCTTCTCATCACTGCTAAATAATGCAATAATGAGTGATGGTTAGCCAACTCACTCTAAATTCCTAGAGATTATCAAGAAAGCAGGTGCTTTTAGGCTCAGATCAGCATCCAGAGTGGTTCATGCTGCGTAAATAAGATCACGTGAAAAAAAAGTGCCTTACTTCAGCTGAATTTTGTATGACAGTTTTCCACCTAGTGTTTTCAATAGAAAACCCACTGAAGTGCCTGTGCACAATCTAGCAGCTGCCATAGAAAATTGAATTATTTATATCACAAAAATCTCTCCTAACTTCACAAGAGTTACATCATTTTCACACTGCTTTCAATTTTTTTAACATTCTACAAATAATAAAAAACTGTACACAGTCAATCACCCTGTCCTCCCCTTCAAAAATATTGGGTTTAACTCTGACAGAACTGGCTTTAGTACTAAAAAAACCCAAAAAACAAACAAGCAAACAACCAAAAAAATCAGGTACAGCTTTAACATACAGCTGGCCATAAATCCAGAGCAACTTTACACCTGATTATTACTCTCACTTTTACCATTAGTGCTCTTAGAACCAGCAGCTATATTTTTTTCTGAGTACCATTATTCTTTCTTCCCCTTCCTATTGTATCGTGGTTGGCACTGTCAAAAAATTGTAGCAAATCAATGCTGAAGCTTGTCAAGCACAAAGTGAATGCTGCCACATAAAGTAAAGACAGTGGCTTAGTTTCAGTTATTCCTAATCTATCTTGCCTCCTGCCAAAGAATCCAGCTCCAGGGGCAACTGGATGTGCATGTACAGTATCTCCAAGCCATTCATCACATGTCAGGGCTAAGGTACATAAAATGATTCAGCATCACCAAAAGCCAGTAAATGATGTAAAAACAAGCCAGGCTGGCTAGAAACCAGTCAGGTGGTGATTTTACCTCCGCTCATGCTCTGATTTGATTTCTTCTTGGACTGGCTTAAACTTGATGGATGAGTAACTTCTCCCATCTGTGGAGCGAGAGATGCAGCCTGGCTTAGCAAGGAGCCATTGTCTGGTTTAGTGCCGACACAGTGCAGGAGCAATCTCCCCCGTGTACACTGCTGGGACAAGTCAGGCTGAGTTTGTAAATTCTTCTCACCCTACAGAGAACCAGAGCAAAACCCAGCTCTCTTGCTTGGTATATCACTTTATGTTTCAAAGAGATACCTGAGAGGCCTCTGTGGTTAAAATAAGCAGGGGAAAGATGTAAAGTGGAGCTCTGCCACTTTGGTTTGGTTCAGCTCAAAAAACCTGGGTTGATCAAGTTATGTGTATGTGAAAGTTGTAAAAGGTCTGTTCACATTATTTTTGTATCAGAAATGGTGTGGCCA
>VYZR01014215.1:8392-29744 GCA_013400675.1 Oxylabes madagascariensis
TTTTTTTTGTTAGTTCCTTTGGAAGGTCTAAGAAGTCAAAGCCAATTTGATGAGATGAGAACAAGTTACATCAGAGAACTGGTGAAGGCGATTGGTTTGCGCCAGAAAGGCGTTGTGGCCAACTCACAGCGTTTCTATCAGCTTACAAAACTGATGGATTCCATGCATGATGTAAGTTTATTTGTTAATGTGTTCTACTCTTCATGTAAGAAGGAACTGGTATTTCTTAAAAGTAGTTCTATGGAAGGGAGTAATCAGCATTGCTAAACAACAGAAGAAAACAACAAAAAAAATCCTTCATTGTGTATATTTGTGTGAATAGATAGTTATATATTCAGCATCAGTATATGTGTTGTGCACATATTTTATGGTATACAATATCAAAGTATTTGTGAAACATGCATTAGAGTGCTACCTTTTTGTTTCATTTTTAGTGTAACATAACCAGTACAGCTGTGGGCTTTGGTAGGTGTCGTGTATATGTGTGTGTGAGCATGTGTGTACTTGTTCAGGAAAATAGTGTGAGGAATAGACAATTCAAATTGCAAAGTCAGACTACTGAAAATTAGTGAAAGGCAACCAAGATTGGCTTTGCAACCTTAGTTCAACTAGTTTTATGTGTATATTCTATACCGCTTTTTCAGTATCTGTCTGTGTTTGGGAATTGAGTAATTTTCGAGAATTCTAGATACCAAGCCCTGGGCACTTTTGAGCTCAATGCTGGTTTTGAGGAGCTCCCAGGGAGTTCAAGGTGGACAGGATCTTTGCATCTTTGTATTCTTCAGAACTCAGCAAATCTGCATTTTATTTTAATTCAATCTCTTCCTTTCAAATGCGTACAGTAAAATAATCTGTGAGGGAGAGAAAGAAGGAGAGAGGCTTGCTGCAAAATAGCAAAGGGGTATTTGGTCCATGGAGTATCTGCATTCAAGTCCTGTTTCACCTCAGACTGATAAAGTGATGGGAGATACAAGGAAAAGAAAAATCATCACATTGGAGACATTGTGTGATGTTAAAGCCTAGGGTAGCAGAAATAGTATGATATTTGACAACATAATGGTCACTGGTCTGAAATAAAAATTGGAACCTCTCAGATATGCTAAAAGTGATGTAATAGTCACGTGTTGAGTAATTGCTTTCAAGGGATGGGAGTTTGTGGAGTTCAGTGTTTGCAACATACACGGATATGATCATTATGAAAACCATGGCAAAGCTCACAGGTAGGTAGTAAACGCTGTCTCTCAGAGCAGTGTTTAAATAGCAGGTAGTGACCAAAGCACACAGTGCTTGAGTGTGAGAGGAAGATGAAAGGTTGAAAGCTTGTTAAATAGTTGCTGTTGTTCATTACATATGTCATGAGTGAGGGTGATACTACTTTGTCATATTAGTAAAGCAGTGGTTTTATATGGCATGCCACAGCTGTATGTATGTTTTTGCCATTAATAGGGCCTGACAAATACCCTCATTACTAATTCAAGAAAGGACAGGGTAAGGTATAGAATGATGTCAGCTGGTGAATGTATGAGATAAGTGATTGACAGCATGTTTATGTGGCTGCATTACTGTTAGCCTGATTGATCATGTTTGTATTTTATCAATCCAGCTGGTGAAACAGCTCCATCTCTTCTGTTTGAACACATTTCTCCAGTCCCGTGCACTGAGCGTTGAATTCCCTGAGATGATGTCAGAGGTGATTGCTGCCCAGCTACCCAAGATTCTAGCAGGGATGGTGAAACCTCTTCTCTTTCACAAGAAGTGAAATGTCTTTTCTCTTATCATAGAGATGATGCCTGGGTCATTTTTTGTTTGTTTATTTTGGTCAAGATTTTGCAATGTCAGGACTTCAGCATTTGACATACTTACCTTGCCAACTGCTTTATACCTGTAACATACACAAGCCATTCAAGCTTGATGTACATATTGTGAGTTCCTGATTCCTTAACTGAAAAATCACAACAGTCATAAGAAATGTTTCATAAACTTGTCTAAGCTGCTTTTTAGATATGCATATGAATGACAATGAATAGACTTTCCAGATTTCTAACAACAGTTATACATTTTTCTTACACATTGCACACTCTTGAATTTCTGGTATGATATGGTGCAAAATTTTTACTTTAGTACATTGTGTGCATGGGTACATGTGGGCATGTGCATAGTATAAGATTTTGGAGGAATTAAAATAAATATTGCCCACATTTTCTTATGGATATTTTACTTTTTATTACTGCAATTCCATCTTGAGTAACTAAAGTGCTAGGCTTACAGTATACATTCATACTCTCATCTGTGGTCATGTTGCATTGAAACTCTTAAGTCCAGCAAACTGTTTTCTGCAGCATTCAGTGGAGCTCTTCTTCAAAAATCAGAAAGTTTTGGAAAATTTCAATGTGTATTACACCCAAAGGAATGTGTGTGCAAACCCACTAAGCTTTGGTTTGTGTTATTTTTCCTTAAAAGTTCAGCACTTACTAAAGCTAAATCACTTAGCTGTAATCTTAAATTCATCAACTCTTACATTCTGTATTTCAGAAGCTTTAAATAGAGATGTTTTCACTGACTGCAACTCTTAATAATCTTAATGTTTTGAATTCCAATGCTGAACACTCAATCAGCCCTTAGCATCAAATTATAGTGAGATTAGATGCAAAAAGAAATGGAAACTATGACTGCAAAAATTTTGATGCACATCAGACTCATTTCAGTACAATTTAGTGAAGCCACATATTTTCTATTTTAAAAGCATGCCATTATAAATGGGGTAATTGTAAAAAAGGAATTGGACTCAATTAGCTTTATACATTGAAGAAGAATGACATGTTTCACATAAACATGAATATTGAGCTGAAAAATTATTATGTGGTGGCGTTTGTTCCTTCAATGTGGTTATGAAACAACTCATGCATTTAAGGCAGTTAATTGTAGATACATTCAAACAACAGAGAAACAGATAAACCTTAAGAAGAATTTATGAGTCTATTAAAATACAACAAATTTTGCCAGTCATTAGAAATGATACGTAAACATAGGAAATGGTGAGTCTTGTTCGGGTACTTCTGGCCTTATGCTTTTGCTTTGCCCATGACTTGCTAGATGCCCCCATTGTGTGACTGTGTCCTGCTGGTGGTGTGTAGCTTGGTCTGTACAGACATATCCTTGTCACATGAACAAAGGCCCTTGGGATGTGAGTTCAGTATCCCTGGCTAAATCAGGGTGCCCCTCATTAAAAGTGTAAGTGATGTTGCTTGTTGGTAAAAATTACATCTTGGTTCTTGAAAAAACTGTAGACAACTGACAAGTACAGGAATGTCTAAAGGTGTCCTTCCTGGTCATAATTTCCTAAAGCCACCAAAAAAGAATCTACATTGCAACTGGGAATAAAAGCATTTTTGAGATCCCCAGATAGCAGTACAAAACCCACTAGAGCTGGTGTAAATGTGTGACCCTAGATGAAGTGGTATGGACAGACTTTTGTGTTAGTTTACTAGGTTTGTAATTTCTAACTGCCCAGGAAAGCAATGTCTTTCATATTCAACACAGTCTGACTTTTAACTGTGATCCTTAAAGCAATTATGTTTTAATAAATAGCACAAAATTCTTTATTTCTACACCCTGAAGTTTTGTTTTGTTTTCTTTATTTTGTGTTTGCATTCAGTAAATGTGTTGCTCAGTAAAAAAATCCATTTCAACCATTCCACTTCCATGTAACAACAGTATTTCCATGCATTCTTTTGGAATTGAAATACTGCCACATGATTTACCACTGAGTAAGCAGACTGTCTATGTTACTGTTTAGATTAAACTGATAACATAAACTTCCCACACTAAAAATTACTCCTCATCACCCTAAATCTGAAATTAGAAGACAGAGCAGGCAATATGTTTGCCTTAGGAATGCATGGATCTGCTTACATCTGCCTTTCACTCAATCCCTAAGTGGCTGACATGTCACCATGTCCCATAAACATGGCAGATTAGTCTGAAATGCACTATATTTGTCTCAAGGGCATAATCCAAAAGGAAGAAAAGATTATCTTTTGGGAATAGATAACAAAGGTTAAAAACATTCTCAAATTGTATTTCTAAAAGACCTCTAACTCACAGAAAAAAATCCCAAAAGTTCATGGCCGTGATGAATTCGCTACACAGGATAAAATGATTGGGTAATTGTGTCTGCTATAAGAGTCTGAAAGTCCTGTGATGGTTATGTGATTGAAGTTCAAAAAAAATTCCAGCTATAAACCCAGATTATAAAATGGCTTTTAGCATCCATTTTGATATTGTCATTTGCTCTGGGTTACATAGACACCATGAACAGTGGAAAAGGACCTGGGGGTGCTGGTCAGCAGCAGCTGAACATGAGCCAGCTGTGCCCAGGTGGCCAAGAAGGCCGATGGCATCCTGGCCTGGATCAGCCCTGGTGTGGCCAGCAGGAGCAGGGCAGTGACCGTCCCCCTGCACTGGGCACTGCTGAGGCCACACCTCCAATCCTGTGCTCAGGTCTGGGCCCCTCACTGCAAGAAAGACATTGAGGGGCTGGAGCGTGTCCAGAGAAGGGCAACGGAGCTGGGGAAGGGTCTGGAGCACAAGTCCTGTGAGGGGCAGCTGAGGGAGCTGGGGGTGCCTAGCCTGAGAAAAGGAGGCTCAGGGGGGACCTCATCACTCTCTACAAATGCCTGAAAGGAGGGTGCAGCTGGGAGGGGCGGGGGTGGGCTCGACCTCTTCTGCCAGGTAATAACTGACAGGAGGAGAGGACATAACCTACAGCTGTTCTAGAGGAAGTTCAGGTTGGATATCAGGAAGAATTCCTTTGTTGAAAGGGTGGTTAAGCATTGGACAGGGCTGCCCAGGGAAGTGATGAAATCACCATCCCTGGAAGTGTTCAAGAAATGACTGGACTTACTTCTATGGTTTAGTCGACGAGGTGGAGATCAGTCAAAGCTTGGATTCAAGGATCTTGGCAGGTCTTTTCCAAACTAAATGATTCTGGTTCTATGAACACCAGTCAAAACACCTGATTTCTTCCTTCCCTACAGAAATCTTGTGTCATATGACTTTTTAACCCTTCAGCAATGTTCAGAGAGCCATTACTTGATTTTTTTTACTGAGTACAAGGTTTTATAGTTGTATGTGCTTCCGTCCTTTAATACTTTTTTAAAGCGCAAAGCATTTTTGACCTGAGTTTTACAAGTAGGTCTAAATAAACATCTTGTAGTGCTTCTCAATATATTGGGCAAGGCAGAACAATGCTGGATCTTCTGATTCATCTCTGTACAGATATCATATTTATAGTTTTTAAGTAATGTTTTGGAAGTTGAAGTGCCTGGCCATGGCAGCTCACCTGTGTTTGGAGAGCTGAGACCTCCAGCCCCAGCAAGCTGTTCTCTCTGTCTATGAGCTGCTCTGCAGCTGAGCTCTGTCGTGCTCGCTGTGGTCTAAGAAACACAAAAGATCAAACACTTGGCTTATGTTTTCAAAGATCTCAGCTGTATCTACAGTTGGGACCAGCCTTTAGGGATGGGAGGATGCAAGTTCCTTAATATCTAGTCCATGACAGAGGGAAATGTGGTCTGAGAAGCTTTCAGTCAATGTTGTGGCACTTTGGAATGGCCTGGTTATATGTGTGCATAATAAACACACATCATAATTTCTGATCTGCAGCTGTTTCTTCAGCTGCACTGCTGTTATGCTTTCTTGTGCTATATGTGCAACAGTGAAAGTGAGACCTAAATTTGTATTTTTGGACAGTCAATGCCGTGTTAGTACCTTAGCTGTTTTTTTTTTCTTTCTTTTCAAGTAGAATAATAGGTCTCTCTGCGTTACCTTTGTTGGGAAGGTGAGCTGCTTTCCTATGTTCCTACCTACACCCAAATACTCATCTCAGTTACCAGTGATGTGTCAGCATGAATAGCAGGGATCCTGCAGGGATCTTGCAGGGATCCTTCCTTCCCTTCCTCTCCTCCCTGCCCAAACTTAAGGTTGGTTTATCTGCCAAGCAGGAGAGGATGGGGCTGCACTCCATCCATGCAGTGCAACTCCAAGCACACATTTCTTGCCTTACATGCTGTTTGTGGCAGGCTGACCTTTCTTTCCTTCCGAGAAGTCAGCTTGCAGCCACAGAGCTAATATCCAAAGCCCTCCCAACTTTCCACGGCTCAGAAGACTGTGAGCATACTGCCAGGCTGGATGTCAGCGTTGCTGGATTTATTGGTTTGTACTGCTTCGTGTCATGGTGACCTGACTTGAACAGAGATTTGCTTTTAGTTTAGTTCTCTTTTTCCCTTGTAAGATGAAAAGGGAAAAAAAAACCCCTCTAATATTTTAGGTATTTTCTGGCCTAAAATTTATGTGGGTTTCTTTCAATGAATGCTATTAATTTATTAGATTGACGTTATTTGCATGAAGAATGGTACTGTAGCTTCTCAGATGCTTGGACAGAAGCATGCAGTAAAAGGTGACTGCATGGATATTAATAACTAAGTTAAAATTTATCAGTCTGTTTACCTTAAAGAGAAAAAAAATACCAGCAGAAAATAGTCTCTAAGTGCTGTTGGAACTAATGCAGCAGTTGCATAACTTCAAATATGTGAGCAGTGCTGCTCCCTTGATGTATTTATTTGCTCACATTTAGGATTTTTTTTCCCTGGGTTGAGCCCACAGTGCTCTGTATGAGGCATTTAAAGCATATATACAGGACATGAAGTAGTTGTGAGCTTTCATTTAATTCCAGTATATCCTTTAAAACTGGCAACATTTCAATTTCTTGCTGATGTGGGGTGGGCTCATTATAAAAATACCATCATGAGCCTTTTAGTCATAGATCATGTTTTTCTGACCATGAAAAGCAAGTTACCTTTTCACCTCTATGGGTACAATAGTTCCACCAATTTAGCATTCAGGCATATTAGTGAGGAAGTTCTCACAGTGTCATTTAAATAGTCTCACTCTATTGCATTTTCCCACACTCAATTCAAATACCTACCCAGCCAGTTCATGACTAAAATGTTCTTTTGCTTTGTGCAGAAAAAAAAAAAAAGAAATAAATCATTGTCAGGAAATCAGAACACTGCATCAGTGAGCTTCAAACAAGGGGCTAGATTGGAAGAAAATCAGGTAGTGAGCAAAATGAGCACCTTTGACATTGCATCAGAAATAACTGGGCAGAGAAATACAGAGACCTTTGTGTTACACAGGTGAGATTTATATGAACATCACCAACATAAGTTGCTCATTCCAGGGATGTACAGTTCTCTCAGAGGCTTATTTTTCATATGCTGGAATATAGCAATGCTTTTACACTTCTTACCCAGGTGATGTCCAGTCTGAGACTCTAATCTGCGATATCTCCAGCTGAGAGCAATGTTCTCATCATGGTGCTGCTCAAAGAAATGGATTTATTCTGGCAGACCTGTCTTGGCTGTATGGAGCATGAATAAGGAAAGCACCAAACCATCATGTGCATGGCAGTATGAATCCAAAAAGGTGTGGACGTGGTCTTACTGAGAGTATTTGAAAAAGAAACACCTGGCCACCTGCAATTTATCTATTCTCAACCATTTCCCCAGATTCCAGCAATATTCCAAAGGGTAAAAACATGGATTTTGATGGCTCATGTAGGCATATTCTGTTGTAGACAAAGGACAACGCACTTGACAAAAATTTACCACTGTTAAATAGAAAAAACTGTGACATGATGCTGTCAGGACAGGCTCTCAGCCTGCCTGTGGGGCATTACACACAACAGATGAGAATATAATCGTTTGGGACTGTCATCACCACACATCAAGCATTGGTCAGCTGAGGATGACAAAGCTTTTCACTTAAAAATTTAGATGTCTTTTATCCTAAAGCTCAGCTTACAAGATTGTCACACTGCACTGGCCAGTTAATTTCTTAAAATAATTTTACACAATCACACCCCCAGCTGCTGTTACAAGTAGTTCCTAGTGATGGCTACAGCCAGCTTAGGTTTTACTGGGAGAAACTGCTTCTCTTTCTCAAGCTTCAAAATACAGGTAATGTGTCTGTTTGGCTGCCCACAGCCAAAAGGTTACAGAAATCAGACATAAAAAAACCCCAAAAAACCCACAAACAAACAAAAAACCCTCTCCAAACATCTGAAATGTTGAAAATATTACTTCATGAAGTTTTTCACATCAAGTATCCTTAAAGCCTTCCCTGAAGACAGACATTAATTTTAAGAAAAACTACATGATAGAGAAAGGCACAACCCAAAGCTAGGAACTCATGCAGTGCATGATCTGTTTAGGTATCTGAAGTTCATGAAGTCTCTAAATTCCAGTTCCCATATTTGTGAAACATTTATCCTCCCCTCATTCCTATGCTTTCAATACATCTTCTTTTCCCACTGGGTTACTTGGATGTGTAATACATTTGTAGAGCCTTTGTAATCCTCAATGGAAAAATTCTGTAGAAAGACAAATAATCCTTAATTTTGAGATATCTTTGGACTGATGTTCACATTTCTCTGTATTTAACATTCAGGATCATGATAGACATAATTTATGCTTTGTTGCTATTGTTTTTATTTTTTTTGAAAAAAAAAAAAAAAGACTTGTATAAGATTTCTGTATTTTCCTCTTGAGAAAAGGAGCTTTCATCTCTATATTTGTACATCTGAAATAACAGCTTCAAGTATTTTTGCAAAAGTGTTTTCTAGCTACATTGTGTCATGTCCAATAAAATGGGGATGTGCTTGCTTTGTAGTAGTATGAGAAGTGTTTAACTCTTCAGCTACCAGTAGATGTACAAAAATCCAATGGATTGAGTGGAGGGTAAAGCTGCAGAATGGCACTGGTGTCACTGCATACAGGGCTGCAGCTGCCAGTACCAGGCTGGTGAAGCCACTTGTGCTGCAGTCCTACAGAGCAGCTGCTGGGAGACTGATTTTGGGGGGAGCACTTTGGTGAGCTCCAGAGACCATACACACTGATTATTTACTGAGTTCAAAACCATATGGCTGGGATGGGGTAGGGTGGGGGGGGGACAGAACTGTTTTCCATTTTGTTTGCAATTCAAACCCTCTGCAAGACAGGATACAATAAAACCTTATCTAGTTATTTATTTATTTATATCTTCATTTATTCTTACATGGAAGGTTAAGACTTTAATCAAAACTGCAACGGTCAAACTGCCAGCCTATAGAAGCATCAAAATGAATTACAATGCACTCCTGATCTCCTGGCATGAACACATACAAAGGGAAAGTTTATTAAAAAGCCTGCCCTGCAGTGCAGAAGGTCCATGCACAACAGTGCTAGCAAGAGGTGCTGATGTGGGAGCAGAGGCCGTGGCACTGTGGGAACGGAGGTGCTGGCACTGCGCTGTTGGTCCAGATCAGCAAGAATGCAACTGAGTAGAGACAACCTACACAACCTACAAAGTACAGCAACCTACACACTGGGTAATCATTTATTTCTAACTACTTAAAAGCCAGGGTTTCAGAATAAATTGTCCCCAGACTTTGCAGAGGCTGTGCCTGAGCTCCCTACCATGTCTACACCAAGAACTGGAGTCTTCTGCTGCCAGAACTGGTCCGTGCCAGATCTGCCCTCTGAGGTGCAAGATGCAGCACTGCAGGATGCATCCATCCACCATCCATCCACCCTGGGATCCTCAATCATGGGGGAGAAGAGCTTTTCTGGTTGCTGGTCATTGACCTGGACTGGTGCAACCTTTCCTTGGCTGCACCAACAGGGTGCATCTGCACCAACATCACCCCTGGCTTTTAAGGAACTGACTCCAGTGCTCAGGTGATTCTTCCCTCATCTTTAACCTGTTCCACTTCCCACCCCACTGCCTTCTGATGTGTGCAATAGGCAAGGAGCGGGACCCGCAGCCCGTGAGGGACACAGGCAGAATGGCTGGGAAATGCCATGTCTCCTCCATGGACAGGAGAGACCACCCCCCTCCTTTCCTCTTCTAAGGAAATACTCGGAAAAAACTGGACTGCTGGTTTAGATGTCACCCCTTTCTAAGGATGTGCTGCAGTGTTAGTGTTCCCTCAGAGGAGGATTAGTCATGCCAACAACGCCAATACTTACGGACATAATTTCCACGTAATACAGAACATCTTGAAAGTGATGTTGCAGTTTCATTTCTGAATGTCCTCGTTCTTGTGAGTTCATATTTTGGATGTTACCACTGCTCCATGTACACATCACAAACAGTTTGACGGGGCTGGGACTTACTATACAGATGATTCATTTTCCAAATTAATTTGGTTTTAAGCATTCCATGCAGTGTAAAANTGCCTGAGCTCCCTACCATGTCTACACCAAGAACTGGAGTCTTCTGCTGCCAGAACTGGTCCGTGCCAGATCTGCCCTCTGAGGTGCAAGATGCAGCACTGCAGGATGCATCCATCCACCATCCATCCACCCTGGGATCCTCAATCATGGGGGAGAAGAGCTTTTCTGGTTGCTGGTCATTGACCTGGACTGGTGCAACCTTTCCTTGGCTGCACCAACATCACCCCTGGCTTTTAAGGAACTGACTCCAGTGCTCAGGTGATTCTTCCCTCATCTTTAACCTGTTCCACTTCCCACCCCACTGCCTTCTGATGTGTGCAATAGGCAAGGAGCGGGACCCGCAGCCCGTGAGGGACACAGGCAGAATGGCTGGGAAATGCCATGTCTCCTCCATGGACAGGAGAGACCACCCCCCTCCTTTCCTCTTCTAAGGAAATACTGGGAAAAAACTGGACTGCTGGTTTAGATGTAACCCCTTTCTAAGGATGTGCTGCAGTGTTAGTGTTCCCTCAGAGGAAGATTAGTCATGCCAACAATGCCAATACTTACGGACATCATTTCCATGTAATACAGAACATCTTGAAAGTGATGTTGCAGTTTCATTTCTGAATGTCCTCGTTCTTGTGAGTTCATATTTTGGATGTTACCACTGCTCCATGTACACATCACAAACAGTTTGACGGGGCTGGGACTTACTATACAGATGATTCATTTTCCAAATTAATTTGGTTTTAAGCATTCCATGCAGTGTAAAACAACTGGGGAAGGCATTTAGTTAGTACAAAAATACATTAATTTCTTTTAAGTGGAATTTCTATTAGCAGCTAGCAGACAGAAGAAAATAATCTTTAAGTCTTTGAGACACTTGAACTTCAAGGTGTCAAAGTGAAAGAATGTGGTCCTACTTACATATGCTTTCAGTTGAGCACATGTGCATTGGTACCTTTATTTAGGCCCCAATGATTTATTTACACAATGATGTTCCTTAGGATTGAGTGGAGTATCTTTGTGTGTATATATATCTATATATCTATATGTATGTATCTATCTATCTATCTCTTTATCTATCTATCTATCTATCTATCTATATCTGCTCTGTCCCAATTCAGCCTCAATGCACACCTCTTTTGCTCAAGGATAGTTTGGGATCTTGTTCTTTTTAACAGACATAGTAATAAAAGGGTATAAAGAATAAAAAAGGTTACTCATTTGACACAGGATGTCTAAACCCTTTGAGTTAATAGGTTTTGCTTTAACCTTTAGCAGATAACAGCCTCCCTAAATGAGAAGCATTTTTTATTGTTACATCTCAGACTCCATAAAGATGCAGATGCTCTCGAGCCTGACTCATCTCTGCACAGCACAGGGGAGCTTCCTCTTAAACATACTAATGAGTTAAGCAATAATCACTTTGCTCACAGGGAAGGCAGCACTGGTATTTTGTGATTGTCTACATGAAAGAAATAAGTGGTGTCAGAGATCCTGTTGTGTGGGAATTCAGTTAAAACCACCACTTGCTTTCCTGTGTGTCAGTAATGAAAGGTGCTGCAGCCCTGGAGAAGGCACCAAACTGAGTCAAGGCTGAGGTGATGCTCTGAGGAGGTCCAGTGTCCTAAATCACCCCGTGAGCTGCGCTGGGTTTGGTGTTACCACTGTTTCATTCAGATGTTCCTGCAGGGAAGGCTGACCTAAACGTGTGCCAGGGAAAGTGAAAAGTGAAGAGCTCTGTTTGTTCCTTCTGCCTTCAGGAGAGGAGCTGTTTGTGAGAGATTCACACAAATAACACCATGATAAAACACACTGTCCTGATTTTCCCTCTGGATATAAACTGTCCAGCAAAGCTAATTAGCTAAAAAGCCACAATATTCACCTGAGTTTCTCAAGCTGATGTGCTTACAGATACCATTATTATTATCATGCTTACATTTGGTTTCCCAGTTCATTTAGGAAATATTTCAAGGCATCATTTAAACAAAGATGAGGAAAAATTAAGGCAAGGGTTTGGCAGGGGCAGACTTGGTTCTGTATTGCTCTGAGGATAAAAATAATTGTGCTGGTTTGTTTTGTATTGTCTGAACTTCAGGGGGATGGGGAGAGCAGGGAGAAGGGCTCATCTGGAAACAAAACAATGTTACAAATCACAGCTGGAAGTCAGTGACACACTCCTATGGCATTCACGGCAGGTTTCAGGGAAGGTCTGGGGAGCAGGACATGGTGCAGAATGGCCATTTTTCCCCTCCAAGGCAGGCAGTTTGTCCTAATTACAGAAAAGAAACAGCACTTCACAGGACCAAACAAAAGCATCCCCTGACCAACAGCAACAGCAGGAAATAACAAAATGACAATTACGATGAGGTTTTATGTAAGGATATATTAGCATCACAGCTACCCAGCACAATTTGTTTGCACCTAAATGTCTCTGAGGTCTCTCTAATCTACCTGCTACCTTTAGATGTCCCTGGAGAGTGCCCCAGGGCCCCCCAGTGTGGTTTTTGTCTTTTCTTCTTGTGGATTTTCCCTGCTGAGAGGCATCCTGCTTGTTTTGTGGTAATTCAGGACTCACAGTTGTCACTGCTTTCATAGTCTCTGTTCCCAGCACTTTGTGCTCAGCCTCCCAGCTCAGGTGCACTGAAACCCTAACCCGTGTTACCTTCCTGTGAGGCCTTTGCAAACAGCACATGCTATATTCTAGGAACCAGTTGTGTCCTGTATGCCAGTTAATTTATTTGGAGGAACACTCCATGGATTGGTCAAGCTCAGGTTTCTTATCCCCCTTCTGCCCGGGTTTGGGAATTGTCCTCTGAAAGGCTTCTCACAGGGCTTCCCAGTGTGCAGCTGCCTCACCTGCTCATGCACTGCGCCGATGTTTCCCCAGGGCTGCCAGGAGTGCACGGTCATGTCTGGAACATGGAGACCCCAAACGAGCTGGGCTGGAGCCCATCGCTCCTGCTGCGAGCTCTGCTGTGCTGTGACGTGTTGGCCACCTTCCATACCCCACCCTGCCCCAAGCCGCTGCTGTAGCCAAAGCACAGCATTGCAATCCTTGTTTTGAAAATACCCCAAATCCAGATGTGCTGCGTATTTCCCTTTGCATGTGTTTTTTTTTGATGTAGGAGTACTAGAGCAATGACCATCAACAAAACTAAATGGCTGGTGTTTTTCATTCAGATGGGACTCTAATCCCTTCTAAGGGCACCCAAGAGTCATTAACAGTAATTTTAAATGAAATACACCCGTGCTGGGTCTACCTAATCAGTTCCTCAATTATACTGGCAGAAAGATGTATTCCAATTACCAAAGTACTTTCAAGTGAATTAAGACTCCTTTCTGTACCGGCTGTGGAGGTCACTCAATGTTCCCATGAATCCCTGCATGTTTACATTAAAAAAGCACACCGTGATCTTTGGCAAAGGCACTTGCTCTAGGTTAGTTCAGCTTTTGAGCTTGTTGCCATAAATACAATAGAAAAGAAGCCAACCATTGCAAAACAAGCCAAGAATATCTTTCAATACTTTGCTTCCGTATCAGCAATTAATCCAAATGACATGGGTAAAGTTTTACCAACATGAAATAAAATTTTAAGATGAAAGTGCAGATACTTTATTTAACATGTTTAATAAACAGTGTTTGTGTTAGAAAGGTTGGTTTTGAAGGAATGCATCATGCCAAAATAATGAGAAAATGTTCCAAGCTGGGACCTGAACTGACTTTGCCACCTGCTCAGCTTACACCTATGCTGTTTCCTTGGATCACTGAAGTTTCTCCTCTTTAGGCAGGAGGCTGTGGCCAGCCTAGCTCATCTCAGCACACATTCTATACCAAAGCAATACCACACATGACTTTCTCCATAGTTGACATTGAAGCCTTAACAATAATAAAGCCAAAAATCCTAATTTTTCCAAACACAGAGAGAATCATGCCCTGTAAGGTGCTTTATTGCAACCAAGTAATGAAGTGTGTCTTCACCCTTTCTGGTAAGCACAGATGCCTCATCCCTGGAGAGTTTTAAATTTGATGTTAATGAGGTAATTCAATACAATTGTGTCGATTCAACAGCAGTTTAAGTCTTTTTAGATCTAAATGCTCACTGACATGTCAAAATATAGCATGTCAGACAGAACACAGGTTTCCCAGAAATAATAATAAAAAAATCTTAGTTATTCCCTGATGTCAAGTAAAATGGGACACTGCGAAAATGAGTGATGAGAACTATTTCAGAGCTTAGTCTAGACCCCAAAGTAGCGTGCATTCACTCCTCCAGATCAGGGGATTTAAAGCCGAGAAGCCTTCATCACCATGGAAAAGAGCAGAAAACTCTAACAGAAAACACAACCATTTTATTTCAGGTTTTTAACATAAAGTGTAAATATAATTAATTTAAGTTCAGTAATGAACTGTCATTTTTGATGAACTATCGAAGTGCAGATATTCTCCATTTCCTCTTGTGCCTCCTCACAGTGCAGAGCTGGGTATCTGTGGCAGCCCCTACCACTCCTGCTTTCATGGTCCCCAGCAGGAGTGGAGGAGAATCCAGTCCCAAGTGCGGGTCCCAGAGGGAGCTGTGGCAGTGCTGATACAGGCACAGGCACAAAGAGCAGCAGGGCAGGGCAGGTGCCTCGGGGCATCTGCCCCTGCACTTCCCTTCTTCCCGAAAGCCTCTGTGGCACGGGAGTGTTGCACGGAGTGATGATGACAGCTTCCATTGCTGTTGTTCCATGCTACACCTCAGGGTTGGTTTTCTACACCTTAAGTCAGGGCACTAAGCTTCAGCTCAGCTCTAACCCCTTGCTGCAGCCCCGCTACTTCTTAGGCTTTTCCAGCAGAACTAATACAGCCAGAAGGGGCTTTGCCAGCTCAACTGCATGCCTTGGTCCCAAGGGGAACCTTTCCTTCTCCCTGGCCCCATCCTGCCCAGGAAACCAGGATCTCAGCAAGGTGCAAGACAGTTTGGTGACTTCAGGCTGCAGGTGATGTTTTGATTCCTGAAAGCAGAGTCCACATCTCTCAAATCCTCAAGCAGGGAGAGCTGTGAAATACAGGCTTCACCTCGGAGCAGTTGTTAGAAAGCACTGGACGGGAAAGGATTTCTCCATCTGGCCCGTGCTGCTTGGCTTCTCAACAATCTCACATTTACTTAGAGCCACGGTACTGATGTTTTGTTTCTGTCTGTGTCTGATGTGCCCCTGGGCAGAGCTGTGGGCACAGTGCCCGCACAGAAGGAGGCTGGCAGGGCAGCTGCCCAGCTCAGGGCTGGCAGGCAGCAGCCACAGCAGCCTCAGCGTGCCCGGGGCAGGAGCTGGCAGCTGGCAGGATGGATGCAGGAGCAGTATCCATCCTCCATGGCCTCCTGCAGTGTTCTGCACTGTCCAAGCACAAGCACAGTGAACAGGGAAAGAGTTTATCAGCTGGCTGGTCTGATCTTGTTTAAGAAACACTGGGTTTTTAGTCTATATCATAACAAGCCTGATTGTTTCAGGGATATTAAAATCTCCTGAGTTTCTGATGACTTCTTTCAGGGAAAAGGCAAGGCAGGCCACCTCACAGCTCCCTTTGCCTGGGGCACAGCTGTAACTCCAGCCCAAGGGCTGGAAAAACTGAGGCAAAAGGTCTTAGAGAGATGCTGGGGAGGGCATGCAAGGGAACTTGCAGAGTTCAGCACTCACCTGCTTCCCCCACCTGGCAGTGCTGTTGGAATGGAGCCCATGGAAGGCCCTGCCATGAGCCCATCCACCTGCTGAGCTCCAGAGGCAAAGACCTGATCAGCGAGATTCTGCCATGCCAGGGTTCTGCTTCTTGCTACCTAACATCCAAAGCTATCATTTTCTTCTTCTCAAAAGCCACGTCTTTGGAGACTTCCACGTGATCAGGACAGTGTATGACAGACCAATGTCTGGTATTCACATACCCATCTATGCAAAGCATCCTTAGGGGTGAAATGTTACTCTAAAATGCAGGTATGGATAGAAGTGGAACCAAAGTGTTATTATTTGGAAAAAAGAAAAAGGCTGAATCACAGCCCAAATTTAAAATAAAAAAAAAAGCCAGTTTGTGTGTAAAGGATTTTTATTTTGAAAAACAGTTTTTCAAATTTTTGAAATACAGGGTAAAATACAACATAGAATTATGTCTGCAAAGTCAGCTTATGCATGTCATGCTAGTTATTTACATGTAGATATATACAGAGTGCAGATAATTATTGAAACCACACTACAAAATAAACAGAGAGTTCAATAAGATAATTTAGTAGGACTTTATTAAATAGATATAGTTATTGATTGTATATATTTTCCTATTAAAATACCATATAGTATCTAAAGTAACCCCTATAAACTCTAATACCTCCAAAATTGCCATAAATATGATTGAAAATTGAAACTATCCATGTGCCCTGTTCAGCTGTTCTGCCCTTTGCTCCAACAGAAACTCTTGCAGAGATAATGGTGCTATCTTTAGTGCCAGAGCTTTGATGCCAATTCCCAATGAAACACTTATAGAAAGCTCAGATGCAAAACAGCTTTCAGCTGAGGTATCCAAGGGTTGGAGCACTGTGCTCTACACTTAAAACAACAAGAACAATCAAATGCCTTATTAAACACTGCCACACACAGGACAATTAAAGAACCGATATGATCTTCAGTGACTGAATTAGTGGCTGTTTGGATACAAGCACCTTATTAAAACAAAACAAAGCAAACTCCCAAACCCCATGCAAAATCCTAAACAAGAAGAGAAGAGACCTCCCAGTAGGTACAGATACAGC
The DNA here is from genome assembly GCA_013400675.1 of Oxylabes madagascariensis. Classification (NCBI taxonomy): domain Eukaryota; kingdom Metazoa; phylum Chordata; class Aves; order Passeriformes; family Timaliidae; genus Oxylabes; species Oxylabes madagascariensis. The sequence goes on from VYZR01014215.1 coordinate 25,424, forward strand.
CTGACAGTGTGACTTTAGCAGGAGCTGCAGCAGCAGCACCATCTTCAGGGCTCTGTGACCAGCCAGAGAGAGAAAAAGGTTGCCTATGGCTTTGATCTCTGGCCACTGAACAATTCATCCAAGCCTCTCTGCTGAAAGAAAGGACAAAGCCAAGTCGGATCATAGATTATCCCATTAGCAGAATATTCTGTCTCCTTTCTGGGGGCATCTGGCCAGAAAACCCTGACTATAAATTGCCAAAAGTCTGTCTTTTACTTCACTAGAGCTTTGAGAATTTCCATCAGTGGAGAAGATCCATCCCAGTCTGCAGGATGTGCTCCCCAACTGGGATTTCTCTTCTTGCTGCTCAATCCAAAATTGCACAACCTTCTGCCTTAGGAAAAGAAATATCAAGAACAATGTGCTTTTTAGTTTCATTATTTATTCTGATGCAACCTTATTAAGTAGCAAATAGGCCAGGGGAGAAAAGTTAACAACAACAACAACAACAAATCCAATAACTGCCATACAGTGCTTTTTTTTTTGTTTTTGTAATTACCATTCTGAACTGCAGAATTTTACAACTTTTCCTCTCCTCTCATGTCTTTCCTAAAGGCACATAACAATTCAATTCAATTACAGCAAAGAATAAAGATTAGCACCAGAAAATATATAAAAGGAAAATAAGTTACTATTACTATCATAGAATAGCGCTGGTCAGCAAATCTGTGCATCCTTTTTTTCCAGGAATAATTGTACAATGAACATTATAGAGGAGTTAGGGACATAAGTGATAAGTATGGTTTAATTTAACAGTTTTGTTACATATAACTCTAAATGCCAAAATATGGCAAGGACATTTTAATACTGAACTCATAGGAATTACATACAAAAAATGTACTCTTTATCATCTTTAATAAAAAGTGTGACTATAGAATATTAATATACTTTACATATTTATCATACAATATATCAGTCCTTCACACTATTCATTTGATTCATGTTGTGCTGCAACATGTATCAAAAAGTTTAACAAAGAAAAAACATGGCTAATTATATGTTGTGAGTACAGACATTATTTCCACAAGACAAACAACAACGATGTATCATCTACCTTGAGTTCTACAATGATATTTGGAACAAACCTGCTGCATCCTTTTAGTAAGGATAATAATTATTTTTAAAAATGTTTAACCTTTGCTTGTAAAGTGAGTCTGATTTCCATGAAGAACAGTAAATCACTATTATGAGCTAATTTAATTCAGATTGCCTAATTTTCTGTTAAGGCATTATCAAAATATTTTATCTCCATTTAAATGTTATATGGATTTTTGATTTCTTTGCTATTGTCAGAAAGGATTTTGATCAGGCCTGAGAGTATCATCATTTGAGAAGCTTCAATCTTTGCACCCCTACTTACTCAACTTTCTGGTTCACTCTACTGCTTCTTGTAGAGATAAACTCCCTCTTCAAAGGCAGGGAAGAGCTGGGGCACCCACAACCCAGCAGTAAGGTAATACAGAAAGTGCTGCTATGTGCTGCAGAGGAGAGTACAAGAAAAACCATAGTGTTCCAAAAATGAAAACCCCCTACTCCTGGAGAGTGAGTGGCTAACTGTAAGTAAGAACGGGCTTATGGCCTTTTTCAGATGGAAATGCTATTTTAAAGCTAAATGACTTAAAAATTATTTATGGCTAGTTCAGAAGAAGGGCCTGTAAAAAAGCTGCAGAGCATTACAGAGGAAAATACAGATTTTTTTTGTGAGCAGCACATGAATGGAATCCAGTTTTTTATGAAGTTGTCTTCTCCAATCCTAATTTCGGTCTAATGTGAGATGAATGCGTGGGAACAGATGAAACACCTCTCCTCCACAGGGATTTCTCCAGGTCTTTCTACAATCTTTCCCTCAGCACTCATAGGCTCTACTTGCTTAATCTGTAACTGAACTTGGCAGTTTTACAAAATTTTTAATGAACTTGGCATCTTTGACTTCTCTAGCTTGCACTCAGATCAGCTGCTTTCAGAACACAGTGCTGGAGAATTGTGAGACACATACAGGCAATGTGAAATTACCTAAGCTTAGGGGGTTTTTCCCCACTTATTTTTAAATCAGGCTAGAACAAAGTAAGAGCAAACACCTTCTACATTTTCTATTTCACAATTCCTCAAGAATTTCACAACAATTAAATTGCCCTTAAGAGGTATGAGGAGTCATCAAAGGATGTTCAATACAGGTTTGCTACTGACCCCATGCAGCAGACACAAGCTGGGATTTTTACCTCTGATCACTGCATTTTTCTGCCTGTGTGAGACATGCTGGGCTACCAGCCTCTGCTCAAAGTTCTGCTTCCCTTTCTGCTCCTTTTTGCCTGCAGCAGCACTTTTCCTGAGAAGGTCACCAGAGGCAAACCTATGATTTTTTGATTGTGAAATACAGCAAAAACACAACCAAGCCCATGTTGGTCTTCTCAGGGCAATGGCAGTCTCAGGCATAGCTTAGATGAAGAAAACTTGGCTTGCCTTAAAATGAAGAAAGATTCAACTGGCTGAGGAAAGACCTTCACTTCCTTCCACATCTGCTCTGGGCAAATTAGATGAGCACACAAGTGTCTGCCTTCGCTGCCAGTGCCATCAAGAACAACAATTCATCACAATGCACTGGGCACGGTCTGGATTTAAGGTGAAGTGAAACATGTTTTGGGATTAATGAAACTGCTTAGGGTGAAGAAAGAACATAGGTCACCCAGTCACTAATGCATAGGGTCTGTCCTCAACTGCCTGCAGCCAGTCTTGCTCAGACTCCCCCTATTAAAAGACCATTTTTGGAAGGATGTTCTATGAGCCTCTCTCTTTCTCTGANTTTATTTATTTATTTATTTTCCCTTTTCAGTCCTACCAGGAGCAATCAATAGATCTTTACAACACCATTGAAAAGTAAGGATGTTTTATTCTGTGGAGGGAGAGAATCTTAGCCAAATATTTTAGCAGAAGTCAGGAGAAATAACACTAATTTCATTGCTACATGGAGCTTTTAGCATTCATAGCTTATAAAATTGGCTAGTTCACAGGTCATTTGTCTTACTTGCAATGGAAAAAGAATGAGTTACAATTTATCTTAGGTTTCAAAACATACTGCTGTTTTTCATAGCTCACTTCACATGACTACCAATTAGTCCAGATTCAGCATCTCCTTGTTTTCTACAGATGTTCTGGGACACAGAGAGAATATCTTCCAGATGATGGTTATCATTGAAATAAAAGTTGTTAATATTACCTATGCTGATACAGAAAGTTGGAAAGAAATCTAATAATATTTGAATGAAACATTCATTAAACATATCACATTCTGAATGAGCAGTCACTGCGCAGGCAATGTATAAACTGATATTGTCTGTTGTATAAATTCTATACCATATTGTGACTCAATGACTAATGGAAGTTCCAACTTCTGATTTACTATAAAGTTATTTCTTATTTGAAATGATTAGGATCAATTTTAGAATCAAGTTTTCTAAGAGAGAATTCAGATCACAATAGAAGCAGTACTTACATTATGAAAAAGTCCACGATTTTCCATATTAAAAACCATAGATTACAAGAAATGTCATAGAGTGCTTTGCCTCTAAATTTCACATTTCTGTGAGCAACATCCTTGGACCTGGAAGTCTGCAGCTAAATAGCATTTTTTTTTTTTAATTTTATTGCTCTAGTGTTCCTTACCCATAAAAGNAATTTTATTGCTCTAGTGTTCCTTACCCATAAAAGAAGAACAGAACAACCTTTTACAAACAATGGAAGTTATTTAAACAGAGTACCGTCCTCAGCACAGAAACTGTTAACTGTTTCATCACATTCTGTTCCGTTGGCAGGGAGCTCTGTAACCTGCAGCTGCAGCATCTGAAGGAAATCTACCACTCAGCTAAGGGGCCGATCCCATATCTGTGTCAGATAATCATAGTGCTTATTATTTGTTACCATGGATACCATGAAGATATTGCTGTCCACTAAAGATTACTAGAGGAAGACAACATAATTCTCAGGAACTAGTCCTGTTTTGCCTTCATAAGTTGCCTTTAACCAGCCTGGTTCCACTGATGGATACACTGCAAAAAAACATATACACAACTTTTAACACTTAAAAATCCCATACATGCTACGTATATTTATTTAGATGGTATTTATTCAAGAGCAATTGAAAAATCAGGGCAAAAACCTGAGAGCTAAAAAGGGAATTACGTTCCCATTTTGTGATATGGTTCAGTTTTTTATTGGTTGTTTTTTAATATGCGTCAATGTAAAACAAATCTTACCATTGGAAAATATTGCCCCCTGTGGGAAAGAC
>VYZR01014220.1:22681-42855 GCA_013400675.1 Oxylabes madagascariensis
CATCAGGATCATCAAGTCCAACTCCTGTCCCTGTATGGGACACCCCAAGAGTCACACAATATGCCTGAGTCCAAACACTTCTTGAGCTCTGTCAGGTTTAGTGCTGTGACCACTTTCCTGGAGAGCCTTTTCCAGTGCCTAGCCATCCTCTGTGTGAAAATAGTTTCCTGATATCTACATCACATTGTAAAAAACCAGAAGCATGTACTTCCTGATTTGTCTGGGGGTTTTAATTATCAATTGCTTTATCCAGCCCTGTCACTTGGTTCTCTTACTTGATTACAAAAAGATCCAATTCAAGATTATGTTCTTACACAAAAATAGATGTTCAGTTTTAGTGCAGAAAATAGAAGTGGGTAATAATCTTGCCCCAAGTGAGAGTTTTGTTTGTTCTTTTTAGTGAAAGGCAGTATAGCTGATGGATTCTCTAGCAAGCAGGAGTTCTAAGAGAATTAGACTAAAAATCTGTGCTAGTGTTTATCATCTTCCATCGTTCTCAGAGACCTGGTACATTTGTGCAACAGACAGCAGTTGAACATTGCTTATATCAAAATGATTACATAGAATGGGACACATGGATTTCGGGGGAGGGCAAATACCTTTTATTCAAGTTGGAGGAAAGAAACTAAGTCTTCTAGATTGCTCATATTAATGGCAATATGTCCCTGACAATTTCCTTTTGCAAGTCTTGTTTTATATCAGTAGGCACCTGGACTAGTAAAGAGCATCACATTGTTCTGTTACCCCAGAAAAAACATACACAAGTTTTAATACTCATTTTGACAGTCTGCCTAAAAGAATCTTTGCAGATAGAAGAAATCACATTCCCACTGGGTGGATTCTCCCTACAAATGAACTAATTTAAGCTTTTTCCCTTTCATGACTTGCAAGAGTTAAGGATTTAAGCACTTCCCTCAAGATTGAGGCTGTGATGCTGGTCAAGGGGGTGTTTGGCTGCTTTTCTTCTAGTGTCTGGTCTGAGTTGTTCCATTGCTGAATTGCCTGAATTTTATATGCTGTAAAATTTGTGTTAGAAAGGAAAACTTAGAGAAAAGGTCTCTCCTCATGGTAAATCCTTACTTGCTGCACATAGTATCAATGAGCTGAATATGTCTGTTTCCCTCAATTTTTTTCTGCATAGATTAGGAGAACAGTATCGATAGCAGTTAAAAAGGATTTTTTTGGGAGGGCAGGGAGGAATTTGTTTTTTTTTGTTGTTGCATATGGGTGTTGAGATATTTTTGTTTAGATGGCTTTGACTACTCAGGAAAGGGAATCAGAAGGGAGTTCTGCTTTTTGTAGCAAAAATGATAAGCAGGATCATCAGTTCTATCTTGATAGAAAATTCAGTTAGAGAATCATATTAGTTAGAGTATTCAAATCTTGTTTTCAGAGACAAAACTAAGAGGAGAGATTATGGGTTTTAAAAGCAGTTCTGTTCTGTTAATGATAGGAAAATCCTGATTTGTTGCTGTGGTTGAAGAAAATAGAAGTATTAACTGGAAAGAAAATGTCAAGTTCAAGTGGCACTTTAGAATTCCACAGTGCCATGTTTTAGAAATGGAAAAGTAGAGTATTCCTTGAAAAAGGTCTAAACAAGACATATACTGTAATTGATACATTCTGTACCACCAAAGCATTACTGCATTTAAATCAAAATTCTGTAAGTTAGGACTTAGGGACAGAACAGTCTGATCAAGATGTTAAGAGCCATTCCAGTCTCCAGTTTATTTCTACAATAGTTCTGCATGGGGGAATGTTACCAAAGTTTCAATCAAAGTGTATTATAAAAGGAAACCGTGGCAGATGGCCCAGAGTCATTGAAGCCTTAGTTACTGCAAGGCATTTTTCAGAGAAACATGAGGTGACTTTAGTTCAAGAATTCAGAAACAATAATGCTGAAGTGGAATTTCTGTTTAGTCATCAGGCCAGCTGGAGATAGAAAAATAACTTGAGCAGGTTTTCTGTCTTTTTTAAACCCTGCCATAATGTGAATTCCTGAGCCTCATAAAGCTGTTTATATTTTGCATGGCATACTTTCAGATCAGAGATTAAATCGTGCTTGCTTTGAGGTAAGTGTGAAGGTGCACTAGAGGTTCTTGATTTCCATATTAGGAGCAAGCTTGTGCCTCCTTGTGTAAGGCAGGGCTGTGGAAGGGACAGAAGAAACCAGTAGTCTGCAGCTCTGGATCTGCCTGTGTGCTCCTGCTCTAACCAGTTCCCAGTTTGGTGTGTGCACAGGGCTCCATCAGAAAACCCTACCAGCATGTGGAGCTGGTGCCTAGGAAAATGAGACCTCTGACCCCTGCCCACAGGACTGAATCCTCCCAGCCCAGCTAGACCTGCAGGCTGCAATAATGTCCAATGGCAGATGTGGGATAATAGCACAGCAGTATCAGGTATTATAATAGCTAGTAAATCGCCTTACTTTTTATTTAAAATACCTTAAGTCCTTTGAGGGTGTTTCTTTTGCTGTGAAAAAGATTTGAATAACTATATCACATATATTCAGGCAGATAATCTTTGATACTGAAAAGTACAACTCGGCATAAACAAGTACTTCGTTAACTAGTTAAAATATTAATTACTTGAGAAAAGGTCAAATGCATGAAAATGCAGACTCAGGACAAGATAGTTGTCTGCCTTGTGTAGGTAACGTCCTCTGCCAGGGAGGCCTCCATCACCCCCTCCTCAAGAGTAGTTCCCAGGAGGGTTTTTGGGGCCCGGAGAAGTCGGTGGCATTCTGAGCAGCGGTGGAGGACGAACATGTGCAGGGGGCATCGCTCCCAGAAGCCAGGGCAGTGCCTGTGAGACCACAGGGCTGGGCTCCCTCAGACAGGACACACATGGGCACTCTGCAGGGAGTTCTGTGCAGGGCCACCGTGAGGGCAGAGGCTGGAGCAAATGATGTGCCAAAAGCTGGTTTGAGTCTGGAGTAGAGAAGACAAAGGGGGAATCCTCTTGCCATCTCCAGCTTGTGATTGGAGGGCATAGAGAGGATGGAGAGATGTGCAGTGAAAGGACCAGTTGTACTGTGGAAAAATTCAATTAGGTTTGAGGAAAAATTTCTCCATGAGTTTGGTCAAACATTGCAACACATAGCTGAGACAGTGTGGGATTTTTCATCCTTAGAGATGCTCAGAAATCAGCTGGACACAACTCTGAGAAACCTGATCTAACTGTGGAGTAAACTCTGAGCAGATGACTTTCAGAGTTTCCTTCCAACCCAAACTATTCTGTGATTCTCCTTGAAAGAGGAACACTGCTCCTGTCTAGAAAAACAGTGGTGGATGAGCCAGGAATGAGAAGGCAGGAATCTGACCGGTTTTGGAGATGGGCATGGAGGAGAATGGCTGAAAAAGGGAAAGATTCTAGAGCCTTTTCCTTTCCATGGAGTCCACAAATCTAGGAGTACAAGAACAAACTTCTCTTGTAGTGTTTATTCAACCATATTCTGTCCCAGCAGCAGGTTTTCCTCCTGACCTACAAGCACTGGTAGAGATGTGCAAATGCTTTCAATTCCAGCTGCCATATTGTCACATACTAAATATCAGAGCAGGATGTATCTACCCAGAGCTGATGATGTATTTTATGGATGTGAAATTCAGTAAAGAGGCAAATTTGGTTTACAGTTTCTTGTATAACATAACAGAAATAACTTCTTTTTTTTGCAAAAAGTGTGTTTGAAATAACACCAAGGAGATTGTCCGGCTTTGCTGAATTCAAAGAACTTTTCTAAAGAATTTGTTCCACTTGGTATTAGGAAGAATTTGTTGTCACAATTTAGTGGAGGACAGGCCTGAATTCTTTCAAAATTAAATTTGTCATGAACCAGGCATACCTATTTGGGGAGCTCTAGGCTGTTTTCAAAGGGAGATCTTTATCATTTAAACACACATCACTGTATTGACTTGGTTATCCTGATTTGTATTTTCAAATGCCTGTATTATCCCAGTACAGCTCCAGTTGAACTCCATGTGGGAGTGACAGGCTGCAGCCCGGCCAGTGTCCAGCTGGGGGCAACAATCTACAAGAGCAGTTTGAGAAATTGCATCCTGAAGGAACTCCCTGATGGACACAACCCAGTCATTGCAGGTTTATGATGTGGTCATGGTCAGAGAATTGCCCACTTGAGCATGACTGGCAAATCAATTCTCCTGAATTTTTAAATTTTTTTTTGGCTGTGAACAAGAAATGATATTTCATGTTAAATGAGGAGGCTCTTTTCTTTACATAGCACTTCCTCTCACTCTCTGCCATCTACTGCCCACTCTGACCCTTTGCCAGGATTTTGTCACTGAATTCCATATTTTAATCCTCCACATGGAATGAAATGTGGAGGTAGGTAAGGATTTCCTTGGAACAGGGTCGATGCAGTCCCCCTGCCATGCTGGTATCATGTGATTTATATTACAGAAGCAAACAAAAGTTTGCATGGTACAGCAGTAGATGTTAGGTCTTCAGGCAAATTCTGCTATTTAAGAGACAAACATCAAAAGGAGGATAAAAGGGCAAAATGTTCTACTTTGATAGTCCCTAGCAACATCTATTTAAATATCTCGTATTTGCAGTTCACTCTGTTTAATAGCCTTCAGGATTTTGTATGATTATTACAGATAAGTAGCATTATTTTCCTGCTATACTGTCCTCCTCTTTTAAATAAAAGTGGGGAATGTGTGATGCTGTTAATTCCTCAGTCATCCAGATTCCTCTGGGGTTTAGTTATTAGCCACAGATGCAGATTATGACTGGGAAGTGTTCCGATGCTCAGATATGAAGTGCACTGATGCATGAAACAATCTCTCATTTTCTGCAAGTTGCATCACGTTTATTAGGATATAATGTTGTTTCTTATTTCCATCTTCATGTTCACCTTCAAATTTACTGCTGGACTTGCTTTAGTTTGGGGTTGGTTTTGGGGTTGGAGGGGTTTTCTTTATGATCCTACTTTACATCATCCTAAAGAGCAATATATATATATACATATACATACATACATAAATATTTTTATATTGTGTGGTTTTCCTAGCATATAGTTTTAGTCTTAAATAAAATGCATTTTCACTCCTTGCATTTGTCACAGCAGATGTGGAATGCCTGCAATAAACCAGGGTGGATTTTTGTCCCCTGTTCCTAACTGATTTATTGAAGGCTGAAATAAATCTTGAGTATTAAACCAACCTCATTTTGCGAAGTGTATAATCGGTACAAAAATACAAAAAGCATAAATGCCCTTACTTTGAAGCAAGGTATTAATTCTCAAACCTCAGTTAGTGTCCTGTATTTTAGTTTTGTGGAGTTTTTGCAGCAAAATTTCTGTCTCTCAAGTAGTTGATTGTATGTTCTAGTAAAATGTTTTGTTTGTCTCAGTTTAGTGATACCTTTGTCAGCTTGGAGTGCTTTCTTCATTTGCTGTCTTTCCTTTGCCACTAATTATCCCACAGTACCTTTGCCTGCAAGCTAATCAACTGATCTTCCTGAGCAAGTCAGATACAGTTAACATCACCTTAAAAATAATCATCCTTATGTCAACTGCCCCTCCTGTGCTGGGTTCAACACATTCAGCTTTTTGATCTTTCATGAGACATGTAATGTGCATTTATCTGTTGTCTGACCTCCAATTATCTCCTGGCTGATTTATATACGTAATTAGCTTAAATTTCCCCATCACTGGACTGTATACAACTACTACTCTGCATGTGAAGTGTATCCACATTTCTTCTCTCTTTATCCTTGCATTGTAATTTCTAAGCCTGATAAATATTTAATGAAGCTAATCTCTTTGCAGACTTAAATGTAGTTTTAGTACTGCACTGCTGTTCAGCCTTGTTTTCTAGTAAGCTTGGCTAGTTTTGTGCCTCCATGAACAGAGATAAGCCAGAACGTGCCTGAGTCAGCTTTTTTTTGCCTTTCCCAGATCCCTCTGCCTGTGCTGGCTGTGTCACACCTATGTTCAGGGGCTAAAAGTGGATGCTAACTAAAGCTTTCTATTTACTTGGGGTTTTTGTCTTTCCAGGTTTCAATTCTAGGCTGTCCCGATCCCAAAGTTCATGAGATTGCATACCAGTATGGAAAAAATGTTGGCATCGCTTTTCAGGTAGTGTTTTTGTTGAACTAAATGGAATCTAAAATTTAAACTTTTCCAGAGTGCTTTAGAAATCAAAGTGGGCTGTCTTAATCCTTCCTACAAGTCTTGTCTTTAACAAGGATTATTCTGTATTTAGCTCTAATTTTTAAGAAAGATATTTTAAATAATCTCTATGTTTATTTTTTCCAGCTGATAGATGATGTGCTGGATTTTACAGCATGTGCTGACCATCTGGGGAAACCAACAGCAGCAGATCTCAAGCTTGGATTAGCCACAGGCCCTGTCTTATTTGCTTGTCGACAGGTAAGTCAGCAGAGAGCTGTTTCCTCAAAAAGTGTAAACTACTCCTCAGGACCAGCTGAAACACATCAAATCTCCAGTGTCAGTGATGAGTGGCCTGGGCACATGTGGCAAATCAGTGTGTTCAGATGGATTCTGTGCACACACAGGTTGTGAGAAACACCTTCCTGTACAACTCTACTTACTGTTAGGCTCTTGTAGGTATTCAGAGAGATTTAGCACATTTTGCATAGGTTAGTCCTGAGTAGCTTCTTGTTTGTGTTTTCTCCTGAGATATCTTCCCAGGGCTGACTGTATGTAGGCTTTTTTGCCTTGTTCTGGACTTTGTATCAATCTGGGGCCAAGAATTGAAATCCCTGCCTTGCCTTTAGGTGGGTTCCTTTATTTATTGGATTTGATCTCCTAATCTCTTTGTCCTCAAGTATTATCCAGTTACAAACATGGGTAGCTTTCCTGTCTGAAGGTTGGATAAGAGAAAAAGGAGTCTTATAAATAAAACAAGCTTAAAATTGGTCAAGATTTTCAGTGCCTTAAAAATTATTTGGAGGAGCAGAATGAAAACAGAAGTCTGAGCAGCATGAGAAAAAACCATTAAAATTGGTGCTAATCCCTAAACAGGAAAGAAACTGGTTTAATTCCCTGCCCCAGTGCCTTGTTCAGCAGAGCCAAGCAGATTTGGGGCTTAAAAGGCAGTCTTTCCTACCAGGCTTCACAGTTTAATACAAAAACTGGCATAATTAGTTCCAGCAGAGCTCTTGTCTATGATCTCAGTGGAATTGCTTAGGGCTTGACATGGGAAAAGTTCTAAATCATTAAAAAAAACCCCAACAACTTTGACATTTACTTCCCCTCTAAAAGATCTGTTGTGGGGAGAGGTGGAGCATTCACATCTGTTTGCTCCCTTATCCTTTGGGCATTTACAAGGATCTATATCTCAGGAAAGACGGGAGCACAGAGTATCAGCCAACTGACAAAGTAGATGAATGCACAGTGAGAACAGCCTTCTCCATGTCCTCAATGTCTCCCCATACTCATCTGGGGGATTCACAAGCATGTTCTTGAATCATTATTTCAGAATTGTGTCATCAGCAATTGGAAGAGAGAACAGTGAGATACTCGGGTAAAGAGGGAGGATGGAGTTCTAAAACTGTTTTTGTGTGTGCTAAAGCCGTGTGCTGAAGGAAACAAGGCGTGTTGCAAATACCCAGTTTTGGCAGAGAACAGATGACACTGATTGTCTTGTGGGTGTTGAATATTCCAATTTTTAAATTAAAACTATTCTTTATTAATTTGTTTGGGTTGTCTGTCGCTGACTTTGAACTTCATCTATCTTTTAATTAGCTTTACACGATAAATTAGTTCATAATATAGAAATACAAGAAAAGAAAATCTGTCAGTCCTATTTTAAAATCTCGTTCTTTAAAATCTTGTTCTTTTCTTCATTTATATCTTTGATAGATGGGAAGTGCACATTTTTGCATTGAAGGTTAACTTGACCATCTTATAAAGTTTTCTGAATTAACCAGAAAGCTTCTTTGCTGAAAATATCCTGTTTTTGAGAAACTGGAAGAACAGCACTACAGACTTAACTGATTTTTTAGCACGAGTGCTAAAAAATGTGGAGCTTCAACAGACATTTACTTGTGATACTACTAAAAGATATTTCATATATCTTTATGAGAAAAAAACTCATGAGCCAGGACTAGGAGACAGTCCAAAGTGTAATTATTAATTACAGGCTGTCTTTTCAGATTAGTATTGCTGCTGTCCATTCACGTAGCTGTACTCCTTGAGTTGTCTTCCTGACAAACATTCATTAGTTTTTAATGTGCTCTGGATTTTCAGGGACAGATGCCTTTTCTTCCTATCCTCTCCCCTCCCTCTGAAATACACCTTTGTGCATTAGAATATTAAGGAGAAAAAAATGTTTACTTGATATAAAACCTATTTATGCAGTATTTAAAGTTAGATCACTCAGAAAAAAAAAACAAAACACCCCATTTATTTTTTAAGGAAATACACTAGTGTATGCTAATTCTAAAGCTCCTCTTAAATGAGTACAGCTGAAGAATGAAGGTTTATTTTCATTATAAGCATTCCTGTTAAATGCTGATGTGCTGCCCACTAAATATGCAGAGTTGCTAATAACAGCTCTGCCTTACAAGTTTGGGGATTTTCATGTCCTTTAGTGCTTAAATATAAAAAGTGATCCCATATGCATCCTATATAACTGTAAATATGAATAACATGAAAACTGATTGCATGAACCCTGCAATTAAATTGTCATTACCTGGGAAGGAATCTAGGATCTAGAAAAAGCCATAACTTTCTTCTTTTAGATAAAGTATGAGTCACCACTGAACTTCTGAATGCATCTCCAAGACTATGTATGAGTAATAGGAAAATGTCACAGCACTGAGGGGTGCCACGTTTGTACCCGAACAAGGTTGTAACGCTGCAGTTGCAGGACCAGAAGGGTACAAGGAAAGCAGGTCATTGTTTACAAGTGTATGGCAGTAAAATTGTCTTTGACTCTAATCCTTTCAGGCAAGATGAACAGCTCTTTCTCTTAAAAAGAATTCTTCTGCGTAGTAGCTGCCTTGAGTTGTGGCCTTATTTTGTTAAGCAATAGGTTTTTCTGTTTCTAGGCTGTCTGAAGAAAGAGGCTGCTTATTTAGCTAAGTGATGTGATTTTTCTCAAAACAACTGACTTGAGTTACCTTCTTGATTTGTAGGGAATTGAGCATGCAGTGCTAACGACAAATGCTATGTGACTGAAAACAAAATACCACATAGTTGTCATTTTTCTGTTATTTAAAAAAAATCTGCATATATAACATACCAGCACAATGGAAAACGTAAGAGAATGTAACAGCCAGTGTTACCATGAGGGGGGTTTACAAATTGAACTGTGCAATATTACAACAACAAACATCTGGGTTCTTTTGTACATGTGGGGGCAGAGGTGTTTCTTCTAGGAGTGCCAACACGAACCATGATCTGTGAGAGAATATCTGATGCAGATTATACACCAGGTAGTAGCCACATCAGGAATTGCCACACTGGAGAATCTGATTAACTCGATAAAATGGCAGGTGCTGACTTCTGCTACTACCTGGCTACAGCCAGCAGAGCCAGATGGTTTAAGTTTTAAAGCTTGGGCTCTGCTATAGTGTGCAGACTGCAAGTACAAACCTAAAGCTATACCTGTAGCAACAACAGTGACAGGGGAAGAGAGCTGCACTTTGGTGTTGTTCTGACCTTAGCATGGCAGGCAGCTATGTGGAAAACAACTCAAAAGCAAGTACAAACCCTTCTCCCTTTGTGCTTAGTTTCCAGAAATGAATGCTATGATAATGAGGAGATTCAGTAAGCCAGGAGATGTTGAGCGTGCGTGGAAATATGTGTTGCAGGTAAGACTGATACCAAATATTTCTGCTCTCCCTGCTATTCAGTCTGAAATTCATTGTCTCTCAAGTAAAATAGCAATGCTGCATTGTCAAATACCTGCTGAGTAGCATGCAATGTACAATGCCAAGTCAGAACTCCTCAGCTCTCTACTGGCACAGTGTTTTAGCAGAAATGCTGGGTACTGAAAAACTTTCTTCTTTTTTTCCCTCCAATAGCATAAAATCTGCATAATCAGTAAAAAGCTCATGCATGAACTCAGTTCCTTCAGCTGAGACATAGCTGGATTCAACAGCTGATATAAGTGGCACGTAATTACCAGTCAGTCTTGTAGCTGCAGTTATGCACACCCCATACCAGTTTTAATTGACTCTGGTCTAAAAAGACTGAGCAATGGTCTGTGCAAAATTAATACCTATTTTTCAGAATAGCATGGGGGTTTTGTACATCTCTATTTAAGGCAGGAGGGGAAGGGATAAACCATTAGTTTCCAGTTTGTTATTAATGCCAATGCTGTTTTGTAATGGATGAGTTGCTGTTTTAGCATGGGTGAGTTTTAGTACTTTGACAGTTTGGGGCAGGTAGGTGGGCTTTCCTGATTACAGAATGAATCCTCTTCCTTTCCCCATCAGAATAGAATGTGTTAGGGTACTTACTGACCTTAAAACTTGCCCCTGTGACTGAAGAGGCAGAAGAGAGGAGGAGGCTGATCAGTTCCCCCTTTCCTCCCTGTCTCCCTCCCTCAGAGTGATGGTGTGCAGCAAACGACCTACCTCGCCCAGCGCTACTGCCACGCCGCCACACGCGAGATCCGCAAGCTGCGGCCGTCCCCTGAGAGAGAGGCCCTCGTGCACCTGACAGAAATGGTTCTCATGCGAGACAAATGAGAGACCTCCTTCCACTCCTTCTGGCAGCTACTTACCAGACTGTGCCTAAATTTATTTCAAAAGTTATTTGCTTCCAACACAAGCTACCAAAAATTATTTTTTTTAAAAAGAAACCTTTTTTCTTTGAAGTTCTACTCTTTTTTTTTAACAAAAGTTTAAAGTGTTTTACTGCAGGAAGCAATGCAATTCAGAACGAATCAAACTGTGCTGTACAATTGTTTTAGTGGGGGCTATTGATTGTGGGGGATGGGGGAAGATGTTTACATGTTGATGCACAAAGGCCACAATGAGAATAAATATAAATCAGTGTATAAAAACTGAAGCTGTTCCAAATTTCACTTGTTTACACAAATAATCAGAGCATGCATGTACAGCAGCTGGTAAACTCCTGTGAAGGGAGATGGTTTGGATGCTTCCCTGGCTGTTTAACAGAAGGACCTGGAATTGTATACAGAGATATACAGAGATTTACTGTACAAGACTGCATGTGGATTCTAATTGGTTATGTACATCAATGAGTTACAATTCATGCTATTGGTGGCTACCTGCTAGCAGTTAACTTGATGCAGAATTTGGCATTGCTACCAAATGAATGCTTTTATGCAGAAAACGAAAGGCTCAGTATTTCTAACTCACACTAAAAATGAATGATTCACTAGCCAGTCAAACTTGTGACTCCATCACTTTCCACCACTCATTTATAGAATATATTCTGTAGCATCCTAAAAGCTGCCTTTGAATTCCTCTCACAGTAATTACCCAGTACTATCACATTCCTTCTCAGGTTATTTCAGCCACAGAATCTCTAGAGCAGGGAAGCACACCCTCCTCTCTGGCTACCTCTGCCTGTGCTCCCTTAACATTGGCCAAATTTCTGTCTCTGTGTTCCCCTGGGTGCTGTCTGGAGGACAGCCTGCTCCTGCTCCGTGGGGCTCATCCCAGAGCCACACAGAGAGAATTCCCATACAGAACTGTCAGCTACAGATGGTGTCCAACTTAATGCATCCAGGTAACTAGATTCAATCAAGAACCCTCACTACAATTAAGTATTGGCAGAAAAGAACTTTTAAGAGTATGTGTAAGTGTGTAATTAGGTTTCAGATCTAATTTATTTGCCCTCTGTCAGTGATAAAGTCATGTTACAAACATTTGCTTTTTAGTACATTGCCTGGGATAACACAGCTGTGATTTTGCTACGTTAGCATTCCGAACTTCTTTGCCAAGCCAACCAACAAAGTAATGGACAAGACCTTTGGTTCACTTATATATTTATGAATGGAAAAAGTCATAATGTAAATTTACTCATTAAAAAAACTTGGGTACAAATTACACATACATAAGACCACCCATTTTTTGAATTACATGGACACCTTAGACCCAAACAACGCATTGTAATAGACTTTAGTGAGAATACTCCAGGTAAAGATTACAACAATTGGAAGCATCTTGGATTTTTAGAAAAGTATATTTCAATACATAAGTTTGTATGCATGCTTTAAACAAATATAGTTCAAGAATGAGCAAAGATTCTAAACAAAAAGTAATATGACCAGCACTAACATTAAACTTCTCATCCAGGTTTTAATACGTTAGTCTAACGTAGTGTTAGTTACCATGCTGTACTGAAAAATGTAATGGCACAATCTGATCATGGTTCATTAAATATTATACCCTACTTCCCCGTAATATTTAGGCTGGTCATAAAATTAACAATGCATAAGTAAATAAGTATAACCAGTTATAGACAGTTGCTTGTTTTACAAATTGCCATCAGGTAAGACATACTGTCCCCAGAGACTCAGAGATGGACATTCAATCATACCATTAAAACAGTATGGCCTGAAGAAATGGGCACAATTTTTTGAAAGCATATTAAGACAATTTCTTCTGTTAGCTTTTAGTTACCCCTTGTAAATAATCATGGTATGACTTGAATACAAGACCAAACTTTGAAAAGCAAAGGATTTTAGTCGGCATAGTGCATGATTGATTCAACGTAATTCCCAGGAAACAAGCCAGTTACTCGATTGCAAACTCCTTCATACCAGCCATCATCGTTCTTCTTGATCACATAAATGATTGCACCCTCCATAAATGACAGCTCATCGTCTTTGTCCTTTGTATAGTCATATATAGCAACAACTGTGGAATAAACAGGGACACATTTATCATTTTATTAATAGCAACAGTATTAAAAAACAATTGTACTTCAGAAAATGTCAAAAGTTTGCTATTGTGGGATTTTCAATAATGAATTCACATGCTCTTCCTGTGGAACATTAAGCCCAGAAAATGGAATTTCACTTTCCTTGCAACATTGTGGGTGGTGACTACACTGAATATGCATTTAAGCTGCTGACAGAGAAGTACGTCAGACTGTGACACAGAAAAGTGGAGCTTATGGACACTCAAAAGCTGAGCTAGGGAATAACTGACTTGTGTGGTACCCATTTCTGACCAGATTACCTCAAAAGCATGTGGATCCCTTTATATGAATCTCTTGATTAGAACATGGCAAAAAAAAATTTATAGAAATCATTTCACTGAGGCCCATGTTGGTACCTCGGTGTGGCCTTGCACACATCACATTGCACACAAATGAATGGTCTTTCCTACAGAACTTTTATGTCATAAGGAGTTCTGGCATTACTTTTCAAGGAGTTGCACTGAGTGCAAGTAGGAAAGTTGCTGAAGAACAATGTAGCAGCAACATCTGGTTTTTTCAGTACCTGCTTGGTGAATATCTTACTCTTACCAACCTCCAACTTGCTGTGTGCCATTAACAAAGCAGAGATTTCCCCAAGGAAAGAATGTTGCCACCACCAATACTGGAGTTAAAAACTACCACTGTGAATATACAGATTTCAGACATCACAGCCTTACCCTTCCAAAGTTAATATGGATTTATGCAATTGATCAGATTTATGAATTCCAAGAATCCACTATTTTACACCTACATATATTCTCAGATATCTGATGTCTCAATGCCTAGCAATGATGTGCTGCATCAGTTATTTTCATTCCATGGGTATGTCCTGCAAACAGTCCAGCTCAAGTGAAGATGGAACACAGGAGTTCCCCCACAAATGTCACAGGTACCCGGCCCCATTTCGTACTCGCTGGAGCACCAGCCAGCTCAGGAGAAAACTGGCAGCACTGCTGCTGACAAAATGGTCAGTGCTACAACAGAGACAACTCCACAGACAGGAAATCTGCTTGTCCTTTCTTTATGGGAAGAGATGTTTACTACGTGACTTCATACCTAAGCACAGTTCACAGTCTGCTGATCTGGAGTCACTGATAAATCTCCAAGGAGGCCTCAACACATTTTATAGCTCAAAGTTTAATAATCCACTCTAGTAATCTAGTTTGATGAGATAAATACAGCTTGGAATTTCTGTCTGTTTTGCAGCAGTTTGTAGATGACTGCCCAGCAATCCTGAGGTAGGTACAGACAGTCCAGCTCATCAAAGATGAAAGCCATCCAATTTACATCTGCTTCTCATGAAGAAGCTTGCTTTTTCATTCATTCTAGAATGCTTGAAGGTATTTTATAATTTGTCCAGAGAAGGATTATGTCTTACCACATTAGGTGTAGACACAAACTAAGGAAAGCATGGTTTGAGTTCTGACTTAGGAGGGACAATTACTATTTTCATCAGACCCACGCTAAGTCCTTCATTCCCTTCAGATACCATTAATCCTCTGATACTGCACTAACAAAGCTGCAACACTTCTCTTACCTTTCTCTATGTAGTTTTTAGGTGCCCAAGCAGGATCTCCATCTGCATAGGGATCGCTGTACTGCACAACAGCAGCCTCCTCATCCTCATAATCCACGGGGGGTGGGGGTGGAGGAGGAGGAGAGTCATCAAACATCGGCATCTCATCGGGAGGCGGTGGCGGGGGAGGAGTCGGGCTATCAGCAACTAGAAACATCGGGAGATTATTGATTTTCTTAAATCAAGACAGTGTGGAGATGCAAACAAACCTGAGGCTGTACACTGTAAATAAAAGGGCTGGGGGGGACAACACACAGCATGCACTATAATACCATGCACTGATTAGAAACAGAGGCTTTGTATTAACAACTACAAGACACAACTATATTTGTTGTTAGTGGTCAAATCTATGTGTAAATGCTACTTGAGTCAAAGCACATGCTGCGGGGCACAAGCTGAACATCAGCAGAGAGGAAAGCTTCCTGCTCCAATGTCCATGCGCTGCAGCGTTAGCTATGGAGGACTCCGAGTGGCACCCTCTGAGCCAGGCAGCAACAGGCCTGTGACAGGGCCAGCAGCGTGACTGGTTTGTAACAAATCCTTTGTCTGAAACAGTCACTTCAATTTACTTCTGCACACCGCTTCCTTGGATTCCTTCTCTCTCAGAGCTAGCATTAGGGAACAAAAAGATCTGGTGTGGATTATAAATACTAGTCTCTTTCCTTTTTTAAGATTTAACCAGGTAAGAGGAAGCCAAGTAATCCTTCTGCAGGAGAAAAGCTTTGTACAGATCTCCTTATCTTGCAGACTAGCTTGTGTGCATGCACACATTCAGGAGTCAATTAATAAATGGAAAACTATGACAGGCAGCTGCTGCTCTTAGAGAAAAAGTGCTCATGGAATTAAATGTATAATCCAAAATGTCAAATCCCTGCCCTAAGATTCTCCAACCAGCCCAATTACAAGTTGCTTTGTTAAAGGGAAAAAGAGAAAGGCATTATGGCACAAATCACTTTTTAAATCAGTTTCCAGTAATGTTGACAGCAGCTGGCAGCAAAATAGAGAAATGGCATACTCAGATGCAGGACATCAAGTCACTTTAGCCTACTCCTAGGGAGATGTGGTCCACTACACATGGATCTGGTGTAAGCATTATGAAGCCACACGTTCCTGAATGGATGCTACCGTTCCTAACATCAGCTTGGTTACATAGCAACACAGATTCATTTTCAAGAGATCTGGGATTCTGCACACTGAAAGCATAGGCTGAAAACCACTGCTCCAGGTAGGGTTTGATGGAATGAGGCATCAGGCCCCAGAATGTGCAGCTCCAGCACACAAATTTTGAAAAGAAAGCCAAGCAACAGAGAAAGAACAACACTGCACTGAATGAAGCTTTAACTACTGATTAGTTACAATGGCACTGGAAACTAGAAACAGGGTTTTTGTTTGCTTGAACACTTTTTAATTTTGGCTGGTCACTACTCTAGTGGTGACTCAACCTTTGCTCTTCAGCCCCATGCCCCTGACAAGGGACTTGGGCACAGCTCCCGTGTCCTGTCTGGACCAGACTGGCTGCACTGGGACAGGTCTGGCACCTGCTACCAGGGGCAAAAGGGGGCAGGAGCTGCTGGGGCAGGGGCTGCCTCAGCTCAGGCATCCAGCCCACTCCCTTCCCTTGAATAGCCAATTCTTTACCTGCAAGCCCAGCTCCTCTTTAATTTGACCAGCTAAGCTGAACATCCCACAGCTCTCTCCATCATTAAGACTGGCCGCCACTGTATTAGCGATTCCTCTCCCATACAGAAGCCCATTTATGTCACTTGGAGACAGACTAACAAAGTCTTTGGCGGAGTGAATGCTACGTCCTGCCCGTTGCTGAATAGCACTCACAGACAGGCTTCATTAATCCACCCCAGACACATGACAACACCGTTTATGAATGGACTGGTTTTGTGCTGCAGTTTAGCACATCTTCCACAAATGTATTTCTCCCCTTAATTTCTGTCTGCAGCCAGGAAAAAGAAACAGAGTTGAAACAACAATTATTTGAGATCTTGAGAAATTTTTACCTTAGGAAATTAAAAAAAAAAATTAAAAATGCAAAAGAATTTATATTTATTCAACAGTGAAGATGCATATTTAAAAAGAAGAAAAGAGAGCAGGAAATGCAAGTGTGAAACCACCAAGACATACTCTAACTGAGATGCAGTGCAGGAACTGCAAGCTTTATGGGACACATTTAAAACAATTCAACTTCACATTTAAAAAAAGGGAGAGAATGGAACAGAAAATTAGACAAGTGCCACTCCATTGAAGTATCCCCTCGCCTCTTGGACTTTAACCTAGACTTTTCCTGGTTCTAAACTTAGTGAGACTCTAGGACAGCATCACTTCTCCTAGGGGAGGGAAAAAAAGCATGCAAAAAGCCACTCTAAATGAGAAAGGGTAAAGGGATGAGAATTTATATAGCTCCAAACTGAGATCTTCTCTTGTTTGTATTCCCATCCTTGTTCTTTAAATGGGGACCAGCAGACTCCTTTTGAAAGGACTGGGTGTGAGAGTACAGCAACTTAGATCAAATCAGCTGTCCCTGAGCACCAGACACACTAGAAAACCTCTCTGGAGGAGATGCCTACAGTTTGGATGCATGACAAAAAGGAAAGGCACTGCATATTTTCTAAGCCCTCTCTGTCCTTGTCCTCTGAAAGAAGTCCACAAGCAGAGGATGTTGCTTTCCAAACCTGCAGATCTCTCTCTATAAGGAAAACACAAGTCTCCCCATGTCTCCCTAACACCAGAGACTTCTTGCAGAAAACGAGGCTGATGAAAGTCTAGCACACAATGCCAAAACTCAACAACAGCCTCTACAGCCAGTTTTGCTGGGCATATGTACAGGCTGCCACACGCACCCCTGCCTCCAGAATGAGGCAGCAGCAGCTCCAAGCCATATTCATTATATAACTTTCCAACCCAAGGGACTACTAAAGAAAATAAAGAACAATTCCTATGACCAGATTTCAAACTTCAGCTGTTTTGCTGCAATCTCATTCACAAGTCAGCTTGCATTTTGCTGTTGTACGCTCAAGTCAGCCTGTCTCTTTCACCTCCGCTTTCCCAAGGGTTGTGTTATCTCCAGGAGGACAATACTTGAAACAATTCAGAAGCAGGTGTCAATTTTCTCAAGTTTATCTGCAAGTGAAGACATTCTGTAACCTTCATCTTCAACAGGTTTACCTCTACACTTACTATTTTGGAAAGGTTTTCAACACAATTTTGTGGCACACTATTCTACATCAATGTGATTCTTACTGTTTACCTAGCACAGCACCAAAATACCTTCTTTTTGAAAGAGAACCAGAGAGATGTCTCCAATCTCATGGGGAACACTCAGAACATGACCACTTAAAAGCACTAATGGGAAGCAGAACAGCAGCACTACTCATACCTGGGGTCCCTAAATGGATGCTGCAGCTATACAGCCAACTGTGTAGTAGTAGCCCTGGAGATCCTAGCAAATCTCAAAAAGGGTTCCCAAACATTTCAAAAACATTTTTTATTTACTTCATGCTCTATCGACATCGCATTTAGTCTGTTGTTTACAGAACTGCAACAAACTCCTACAGAAAAGGATATCTCCGGATCAGGAACATGATTTTACACCTGCACTGGCACTTAAGACAGTAACACTCACCTGAAGGGAATCAAGCAGAAATGGTAAAAGCAGAGTTACCAGTATAAACACAGCACAGCTAGAGAGCACCTCTCACAAACCTAATAAGCAGAGCTATGCTGCAAGAAGCTCAGCAGGGAAATAGGAGAACACAAAGAAATGGAGAATGAAAGGCCGCCAAGAGGAGAGATGCCTTACAAGTGCCTTTGTAATGCATGAGATCTTAAGACTGCACGTTTTCAATTGACTGTACAGCTTCCTGAAAAATGCTACAGTATTGGAATCAATGGTTACACATTACACATTCTGACAGTCTACATAAGCCTTTCTAATAAAAACTAATCAATTATCCCTAGTGAAAAAGGCAGAGTGATTCAACATGAAATTAGTATTTTCAATTAAAATACAATTTTATATTCACACCAAACATATGCCATATTTCACACTGTACTTCTGTAATAAATTTGCAGTTCATAACTTAAATGGGTCAGTAATAATCATGCACGTGTTATAAAATATTGAAGAGTGTGCCCTTCAGCTCCAATAGCATATTGACACTAGAATGCAAGATGGTATTAGCTTCTGGAAAAGGAAACAAAATAGAGTCTGACTTGCCAGCCATGCATGCTAGAAGAGAGTAGGCTCTACCCTTTAACAGCTCAGCTTGTCCAAACTTACTGTTTTCCTGCACCCTGGCCACGAAGCCTGTGAGAGGTATCTGTGGAGTCAACTGAGGCATAGGGGGAGGGGGTGGAGCAATAGAAACTGGTAGCAACACACACACCATATCGGGAAAGTCAAATGGACAAAGGGAAAAAAAAAAGGGGAACAAACAAAAGCAGCCGTCAGTAACGAGGACCACAAAACAAAGTATGTAAAGAACAACAAGAACACACACACACACAAGAACCTTCTTCAAGCTTGTGTTTCCAACAAGGCTGAATTCGTGGTTAGCCAATGGAGGATCAAAAGCAAAGCATGCCCGTGTTCAGCCAGGTAACAGCCGAGCGCAGGCTGCGTGTCTGGAAGCTCACAGGGTGCGTGTGAAGGGTCTTGCTCTGTCACACATTTTGTGTGCTTCACCTGGGGAGCACATAAAACTGAGCTTTTGTCTTGCTGCTAAATAAGGATTACTTAATTTAGCAGTTATCTTTTCAAAGTGAGCTACTAGAAGTAGAGGTGATGTTTCGCAAGATTCTGGACTTCTCTAAAATCAAAGTGCAGCAAAGCAGCACTGACACAGCAAAGACAACTTTTGCAAGGGGCACAATGTTCCAGCATCAATACTTCACATTCACACAGAGAGCACTTCCCATCACTGTGCTCTGCTGGGACAGGGGCATCCTGCTAGCTTACTGCATTTTTGTTTTTCTCAAAAAAAGGGACCTACAGTTGCTTGCTGGTAGAAAAAATAGATGGGTCTAGAGCAGAGTGGAGCTTTACTACATCTTCTGTGGTGAGAGGGCAGTCAGCAACCTAAAAGGCTGGCAAAGTTTCCAACAGCTCCGAGTGGCAACAGGAGCGTGCAGAGCTCCCCAGGAAGCCCTTGCAAGCTCATCTTCTCTGAAGTATATGCTTGTCTGATGAGTAATGAGACATGTGACCACACTCGTGCTCAGAGATACTGTACTGGGCTGACAGCACAGATTTCAACTCTTCCCTGCACAGGTAGGGAAGAGGAATGGGAGCAGTAGGGCAAGCAACTCAAACTATCAGCTCTGGCAGGACATCTCTCCCTTAAGTGCAGGGAATGAAAAGCATAAAACAAAATCCCACCCAGAAACTGAACAAAACATCAACTCATTTGTTTATATCGAGTCCCTTCTCAGTGGAATTTCTCTTGCAGTGGAGCAGAGAAATTCCTGTGAAGGTGGGAATTCAGCAGGGTAATAATCCAGTTGGAACCAAATTTGAAAGAGGTTCTGTTCTTCCAAGTAAGCAACAGTTTTAAATAAAGCTGTAACTAAGATTAATGTTTGATGAATTAAAATGAAGCATTTAGTTCATTACAAACCCAATAATCAAATAAACTGTATGGGATAAATGATCAATAAAAGCAGGAGAACAAACATTGTCTCACAAAACTGAAGTAAACA